>JAIUZE010005169.1:0-83805 GCA_022085475.1 Heliosperma pusillum
AAACAAATCGAATATCGTTATTTTAATGAAAAACTTTTATAGCTTAGGAAAATGAATTTGTACTTATCGTCACATTTTACCCCATTTTCAGCTTATGACGAAATGTGACCCATATTCAGCAAGACTTATAGTTATAATATAGGACTTGATAAAACAGCTACTCTTTTATAGGTTCGTCCTATGTTATAGGACTGATCCAATAAATAAAAAATCCAAACATAAGAAATTAATATATTAAGCTCTTTATTTTATTTTGATAGCTTTATACTAGCGTATTCAAATATTTCAGTTATCAATTTAAAATATTAAGTTATTAAAATAAAAATATCACGCATCAATTTGGGTAGTAAAATGTATATTTCGTAGTAGGAAGTAGGATTAGACTATATTGGGTTCAGTGAAGTTCAAATGAATAAAAGATTGTTAGGAGTGGCCCAATTAATATCATCATTTTACCCAAATTATTGTCTAAGGCTAACCCAATAACATAAGGTCCAACAAATATAGAATAATAGTGTTATTTAAATAATTTACGGAGTTTATTTTCGCAGTACGTTTTTTTACTATTTTTAGTACTTTTTACACTATATTTTCCATTTGTTACCCTTTCACAAAAAAAACACACCATCCTCTCTACCTTCTCTCTACCTATTACCCTTCTCAAATTCCATTAAAAAAAATTCAAAAGTATGGATGAATATTCAATTAACGAACAGGTATTTTATACGTTAATCTATATTACTAAAATTTGCAAGTTCTTATATTTTAATTTCTTGTAGTGTATTGCTTTTTTTAATTAGGGTTTCATGTAACGGAGTTTTAATTAGGGTTTTTTTATTTAAATTTCTTCATTGTTGTCATAGTAGTTGCCGGCGTATGGTTGCCGGCGAAGGGTAGGCATAGGGTGGCAGAGGCGCCGGCTTAGAGTGGCGTCGCAGGCGTCGTTGGGGCTAGTGGCGACAGGCGGCGGCCGTCGTTGGGAAGGGTTGACAGGCGACAGCCACGAAATTTGACAGGCCGGTTGGGACAGGCGTCGTTGGGCCGTCGTTGGGAAGGGTTGGCAGTCGGCCGTCGTTGGGCTTGACAGGCGGCCGGAGTAGTTGGCGGGTTGACAGGCGGCCGGAGTAGTAAGGTACAATGTAATGTATCAGGAAGCTTTAGTATAATGTACTGTATTCAATTTTATTTGTTTAGTATAATGTACAGTATTCAATTCCATTTGTTTAGTATAATGTACTGTATTCCAATTCATTCGTTTAGTACAAGATTGATTATTTTTGTCGTTATACTGTATTCCAATTTGTTTATTTTTCTCTATATTTTAATTCATTCGTTTAGTACAAGATTGATTATTTTTGTCGTTATATTAGAGAGAGACTAGAGAGACAAATATTAGAGATGAAGAATGAGATGAAGAATTAAGAGAAAATATTAGAGAGAGATTAGAGAGAAAAATATTAGAGAGAGATTAGAGAGGGAAAATGAGATAGGAAATGAGAGGGGTATAATTGTCAATAGTGTATTAAGATGAGTAAAATGTGTACTACGAAAAATCAGGACCCATAATTTAATATTTTTAATTAGGGTTTTTTTTATAAGAAACTACATTTTATTTAGGGTTATTTGTAAATAATTACCTTTCATTTTTCTTTTTTGCCTTTCCACTACCTTTTATTTTGCAAAAAACTACCAAAAATCCACTTTCGGCGAAAAAAAGTCAGCTTCCCGGTGTTAACTTGCTTGTTTCTTCCTTTTTTACGCATACAACCTAGATTATTGCTCTTTTCACCCGACACAATCTGAAAATGCATCTCTCCATACATATTGTCATATCAAGTGCTCCTTCCAAGCAATACCAACTAATCAATAATCTCAATCTCGCCCTCTCCATCCCGCCGTCACTTTTACTGCCATCTTCATCTATCCCCTTACATTTCGAAAACCCTATAGCCTACTCATGTTTCATCAACCAAATATCCATCTCAGCCATATAAAAGTATGTACCCTCCTCTCTTCATGACGAAGATGATGTACATTAAAAAAAACTAATAATGAGATAGCAGCAAGTGTACCTAGGAGTGAATCAATAATAGCAGCAAATACTCTTGTTGCTCTAAACTATGGAGCTTTATTCCCTCCTGCACGATTTATCACTAGACTCACAAGACATGAGACTAGGATACCTGATGGCCAGCAGATTGGCTTTATGCTGCAGTTTAATAGTGCAATGGGAAAGGAAAATGAATTGGTTGATAAAGGAGGTGGGGATGGGAGTTCCTCATCTCATCATGGTTAGGATTGGAGTTTGGAATGTGAGGGGCCTAAATAATGTGATTAAACAAAAATATATTAAGTGGTACCTTCATCAGGCAGAGGTGGAGATATTTGGGCTCCTTGAGACAATGGTGAAATCCTTGTCTCTAAAGAAAGTGGCTGATAATGTATGTAATGGTTGGTCTTATGTAACTAATAATGCTTATCATGAGGGTGTCAGAATTTGGGTGCTTTGGAGGAATCAAAGGATTAAGGTGGACCTTATTGAGATGTCTGATCAGTTAATTCATTTGCAAGTGCAGCAGTTAACTGATAATAGCAGATTCTTTATTACTTTTGTGTATGGCTTCAATAAAATTGAGGAGAGAACACCATTGTGGAATGATCTACTTAGGATTAATATGGTGGAGCCTTGGATTATTCTAGGGGGACTTCAACAATGTTTTGAATGCAAGTGAGAAGATTGGGCTTCCTGTAAAGGATGCTGAGACCATGCCTTTCCAGAATGTTATTAATATCTGTGAACTTTGTGATATTAAAACTGTGGGAGCTTTTTTCACTTGGAATAACAAACAACCTAGTAGGACTAGGGTGTTTAGTAGGATAGATAGGGTCTTGGTTAATGATGGTTGGCTTCAATTCAGACCTAATGCCTATGCATATTATGGCCCTGAAGGAGATTATGACCATTGTCCCTTGTCCCTGTCTAATTGAGGAGGGTGGAGGATATAGCTGCCAAAAGAAGTCATTCAAGTTTTTCAATATGTGGAGCAAGGTTGAGGTATATAAGGAGGTAGTTCAGCTGGGATGGTCTAAACAAGTAGAGGGTTCTCTTATGTTTAGAGTGATTACCAGACTGAAATTGCTTAAACCACTCCTTAAAAGGTTGAATAGAGAGTTGTTCTCTGACATAGAGAGGAATGCAGATGTGGCTTTTGAAGTGATGATAAACTGCCAGAAGGATCTTCAATCTGATCCTACTAGTAGTGTCCTCATGGATAATGAGTTACAAACTAGACTGAGCTATAGAATGTTAGCTAAGGCAAAAGAGGATTTTCTGAGGCAAAAGGCCAAATTCCAATGGGCCAAGGATGGTGATACCAACACTGCTATGTTTCATAGGATTATCAAACAGAGACAAATTCAAAATAAGGTGTTTAGAATTGAGGGTCTTAATGGAGTTATGTATGATAAGCCTGAGGATATAAAAAAGGCCTTTGAGGATTATTATAGAGATTTGTTAGGATCTTGTGCTCCTACTTCTGAGTTCTTCCCTCATATTATGAGAGGGGGACCTAGAGTTTTACAGGAGGATTGGGTAGGCCTCTGTACCATCCCTACTGTGGAGGAAATTAGGAGGACTGTTGATTCTATACCTGTGGAGAAAAGTCCTGGTCCTGATGGCTATACTAGCTGCTTCTTCCAATCTAGCTGGGAGATAGTTAAAGAGGATATCTGTTTGGTAGTTAGGGATTTCTTTATTTCAGGCAAGTTGTTAAAACAGATTAATGCTACTAATATAGTGTTGATCCCTAAGAAGGAAAATCCTATCAATGTTAGAGATTTCAGACCCATTGTTTGCTGTAACACTGTATATAAAATTATTTCAAAGCTGTTGTGTGATAGACTATCCAAAATTCTTCCTGGTATCATTAATCCATCCCAATCTGCTTTTATCAAAGGGAGAAGTATCATGGGGAATATTCTCATCAGTCAAGACCTTGTGAGGTTGTATAACATGAGGAACTCTTCACCTAGGTGCATGATAAAGGTGGATTTGAGGAAAGCATATGACTCCATTAAATGGATTTTTGTTCTGAGACTGCTGCAGAGTTTGAACTTTCCTAATCATTCCATTCAGCTTATTCAGCAATGCATTACAACTACTTCTTATTCTATTGTGCTTAATGGTAGCTCCTATGGTTATTTTCATTGGAAGAGAGGGTTGAGACAGGGAGACCCTCTGTCACCTTTATTGTTTACTTTGTGTATGGAGTATTTGAGTAGAATCCTTAAGGTTATAGGTAGCCTACCTGGTTTTAAATTCCATCATCTTTGCAAAGGTTTAAAACTTAATCACCTTATGTTTGCTCATGATCTACTCATATTTTGTAAAGGAGATATTAAGTCAATCTTTATGATTGTTGAGGGATTCAGTAGCTTTTCTAAGGCATCTGGTTTACAAATTAACAATGACAAATATGAATTGATCATGAATGGGGTGGACAGGGAGACTGAGGAATTCATCCTTCTGCAAACTGGTTTTACCAAAGGTAGCTTGCCTTTTAAGTACTTGGGTGTGAATATTTCCCATAAGAGACTATCCAAGCATGATTGTAATGTGTTGATTGAGAAGATGACTGCCAGAATTAAAGGTTGGAATAAAAGGAAGATTTCTTACACTGGTACGCTCACTCTAGTGAAATTAGTGTTAAGTACTATCCATACATATTGGGCACAGATATTCATTCTACCTATGGGAGTTCTTGACAAGCTTGAGGCAATGTGTAGGAATTTTTATGGGAAGGGGAAGAGACATACTCTAAGGCTCATCTTGTATCCTGGAATATTTTGTGCCAAAGGAAGGAGAATGGAGGTCTAGGATTGTTTGATAGTAGAATGTGGAATGTAGCTGCTGTGGGTAAGCTTGCCTGATGGGTACTTATTAAGAAGGATCTTCTTTGGATCAAATGGGTTGATGCAATTTACCTGAAAGGAAGGACTTGGCTCACTTATCATCCTAGTAGCTCGAGCTCTTGGGCATGGAGGAAGATATGTGCAGTCAAAGACACTTATAAGAAGGGATTTCTAGCTGGCAATTGGCAGGAAGGGGGAGATAGATATACAATTCTGAAGGGTTACAATTGGCTGACTGGTAATAACATACCTAGAGACTTGTATAGCTGCACTTTGTGGAATAAGATGAATATTCCAAAACATAGCTTCATCTTTTGGTTGGCAATCAAGGAGAGATTACTTACCCTTGACAGAATTGGGAGAATGGGATTCACAGGAAGGGCTTGCTGTTTTTGTGTGAGAACCACATTGAAAATCATAAACATCTATTCCAGGAATGCTGCTATGCACGTAAATGTTTTGATTGCCTCACAGTTTGGACTCAGATTCAACCTTGGGGAGGTTATACTTCTGCTGTTTTGGTCAGAATGCGAAAGCCTGCGGGTTTCATCAGGAAAATTTACTGGTCATTGGTAGTAGCTGTATACTATGGTATATGGCTGAGTAGGAATAAGTGTAGGTTGGAAGGCTATGTCCTTAGGCCAGATAGTTTAATTCAGGTGATCAAGAATCAGGCAAGGACGAGATTATTGCATTTAGATCTTAGGAAAATGAAACAACATGAATATGTATGGTGTAGGGATAAGGAACTCTTATGAGTTTATAGTCTAGGAGGAAGGATGGATATTGAGTTGTGTTTGATTGTAATAGGCCTTATTGTAGTGTTGTAATGGTTGGCTTTGAGTCTTGTTATCAATATATGCTTACATTTGCACCAAAAAAAAAAGAATCAATAATGATTTTGGAATAGCTAACACTAGGGGTTGATTTGCCCATAATTTATCATAATTGTTGAAGAAATAATTACCTTGTTAAGACAAATATCAATGATTATTTTGTTTCGGTGAATTAAGATTTTGATTCGAGTAAGAGATGGACATATTGATTATTGAGGTGATTAATGTTGGATTTAATCAATTTATCGTCGATTATTAGGGTTATGATCTAAAGAGTAAGATTATTCAACATGAAAATGAAAAGTCAACACCAAAAAGTTGACTTTTTTTACTGGAAGTGGATTTTTGGTAGTCTTTTGCAAAATGTAGAAATAAAAGGCAGTGAAAAGCCACAAAAAAATGAAAGATATTTGTTTACAAATGACCCTAAATAAAAAGTAATTTATGACAAAAAAAAACTCTTTTAATTAATAACTAACATATTTGAATATGTTAGTTTTCACTTTTCATTATAAGATGTAAAGCTATCAAATTATAATTATAACCTAATAGAAGTAAAGTCCAACCATAAGAAAACTTCCATGGTCGAACACGGAACTGCCATAAATCGACCAAGGAACGACCGCATCTCTGACGGTATCAGAGGGGAGCAGAGGTTGTAGGGCGGAGAGGAGTAAAGGTAGTAAAATGGTTTCTTTAAAGCGGAGAGAAGGAAAGTGGTTTTACTTAATTTTCTCTATAACCGCTCTCTCTACTTAGTGGATTTTTAAATGGTGAAAATATTTACCTAGTTAATAGGACATCCATATGACACTTCAGGTAAATCTCCATGTTTATGTTTTAACCCTGGTGATTGGAAATAACTCTCCTCAATTATTCTTGGGATGAGGCGTCAGAGGCTTTGCCTCGTGGCCAACTCGAAGGGAAGTTACTTCAATAGTACTCCACTACATTAAGTTAGAACATGATATGGCTATCACTTCGTTCTAGCGGAGTCAACTTAATCATACTAGGCGTGTCGTGCCATTTGAGCTTATCAATGGGTCGTTGATCGGGCTATTGTGTCGGTTTGTACCTAACCCTTACTTATAAAAAAAACACTCACCAATCTCGGCTCCAGTCAAACATACCATGGGCAGGCCACCCAATATTAAGTCGCGTCAAGGTTGTATGCCAAGCTATGTCGTGACTGTTGCCTACATCCTAACTGCTGCCCTTACAAATGACAAAACCTCCCTTAAGATATACATGGGTCACAATATTGTTTTTTCCCCTTAACATTACCCATCAAATCAAAACTTTTAAAGTACATCAATTCTTGTAGAAAACGGCACTATCTGTCTTAAGCTTAAAATATGTCAATTATCATACTATTAAGGATATAAGACAAAAGTAGAATTGATTTGAAAATGAAATACATTTGTTTTATATACATATATACAAAGAAAATACTCTATAAATTTGTATAATATATTTAACACGACTTAGACTTAAAACGGATAGTATCGTTATTGAAAAGTAATTACAAATTTACAATTACCCAACATGGCAAACAATACAAACAAAACCCATGTGATATCTAACCAAACATAACAAAACGTAGAGTAAACATCTTTCCTTTGTTGGCTCATAAACTCTGCGTTAAAAAGAGGGAGGGGCCTCTAGGGTTTTAGCTAATCTAATCCTAGGGTTTTTCAGAGGAGAGAGAAAACAAAAATCCCCAAATCCTCAACAATGGTGGCCGAACCCAAAGACAAGAAATTGAAGGCCAATGACGAAGAAACCACCGAGATCGACGGTGACCTTGTTCTCTCTATTGAAAAACTCCAGGAAATCCAGGATGAACTCGAAAAGGTTCCATTTTTTCTTCGATTTTTTTTAGGGTTTTTGCATTTTAGGTGAAAATAGCTTTGTAAATTTGTGTTTAATAGCATATATGTTTGTTATTGTTGTTAATTTTTTCTGGGTTTGTGATTTTTAATGATGGGTAGTTGAGATTATTGCTTAAAAACTTTGAATAATTCGACCCGTTTGTTTTGGTTTTGCTTTGATTTTTTTCATTTGCTCTAAATATTGCATAGATTTGTTGTATAGTAAATCGTTGTATGTATTATTGTTTTGCGGTCATGATTATTTGTGGTTGAGTTTAGAGCATTTGTTTTGTTATGCATGTAGATGTGTCGATGTTCTAGAGTTGGATTTGTAGAATCCAAGTGAAAAATTGAGCTGGTTATTAATTACATCTTCGGGGTATGAAATTTTATGGAGATGGGTGTTATTTGATTGGATTGGATAGAACACTTATGTAAGGCGGTAAAGCGGATCTTATATACAAATATCACGACCCATTGAAGCGAAACTCAGTGACTAAACAATCCGGTTTACAAAAGTATAGTTAGTAGTTCCGTGCCACTTACTTAGGGTAAAAGTGAGGGAACTTGACTTTGAGTACTTTCATTGTGTTATTGATGGGTGAAAATCTGAGAAATGCAGCTTGAAAACATTCTCTGTACTATCGTTGCGTTAACGTAAGAATATCGGTCTTTACCAATTTTGTTTTCAAGTACATAGATTTGTGATTGGCAGTTTGATAGTTCTCGTTACTTGTGTTTCAGTGTTTGGAAATGATATAAAGATGAGGAATCGAGGCTTTATTCTACTAGTCCTAATCAATCAAGATTGTCATTAATGAATGGCCTATTACTATGTAGAATTGGCTGATTCGGCCGATTTCCTAAATCCAATCGCACAAACCTTACATTAGAATTATATTGCGTGTTATTGACATATTTATTCTTGAAAATTGTAATGTCATTAGTGTGTCTAGATTAAACTGAAAACGAGGTCAATTGAATTTTTGTTGTT
This sequence comes from Heliosperma pusillum, assembly GCA_022085475.1. Taxonomy (NCBI): domain Eukaryota; kingdom Viridiplantae; phylum Streptophyta; class Magnoliopsida; order Caryophyllales; family Caryophyllaceae; genus Heliosperma; species Heliosperma pusillum. Next base: position 8,613 of record JAIUZE010005169.1, read on the forward strand.
AAATGAAATGTGCTATTGCAAAGAGCTGCTTTTGGAACTTTAACCTCATTCCTTGAATGTGTAAGAAATATGCATCTCTGAATCATCTTAAATTGAGGGGTATGCACTATTTTTACAGAAGATTCCTACATTTTAACATAATAACTGATTAAATGAGTATCTAGCTGTAGAAACAATTAATAGTGTTTTTCTTTTATGAATGATATATGACAGACTTTTATCATATGATTGGTTATTAGCCTTGAAATAATCAAATAGAGAATCTAAAATGATTGTGACAGCATTCAGGATTGATATGAGACAAAAAACAGTATAAAGTGTAATAAATGTTTTCAATCTTATATGAATGTTGTTGCTTCTATTGTGATGTGCGTTATAAACCTCCTTAACGTTGATGGTGCCTGAATCTACTATTCTAGATTAATGAAAAGGCGAGCGATGAAGTTCTGGAAGTAGAAAAAAAGTATAATGAGATACGTAAGCCAGTTTATGACAAGCGAAATGAGATCGTAAAGGCCATTCCTGACTTCTGGTTGACTGCTGTAAGTTGTTTATCAAATGCACGAGCTTTCTTTCATAAGCTAGATTTAGATACGATATTCTTTTATGCTAAATTGCTAACATTAAGTTGGTTTTTTGTTGTACAGTTTCTTAGTCATCCTGCTCTTAGTGAACTTTTGACTGATGAAGATCACAAGGTAACTTATTGTTTCACTTGACATTCTAATTTCAAAGGCCTATTTATATTCCTGTGGGACTAAATTATGACTGCTTACATCAGCATTTACAAGAGAATGCATTTTTCTTATGGGTGATTTGCTGCATTTTATTTGAATAGATTTTCAAGCACTTAACTTCTATTGAGGTGGAGGATTCCAAGGATGTGAAATCAGGATACTCTATTAGTTTCGTAAGTGATTTTCTACACATGTTACCATTCTACCAAAGTTTATTCAGAAGCCCAGTCCTGTTTTGACAGCAGTGATGTTGTAAAAAACTGATACTTCCGCTGTTCATTGATGCCAGAACTTCAGTACGAATCCTTATTTCGAAAACTCTAAACTTACCAAGACGTTCACCTTCCTCGATGAAGGAACTACAAACGTCTCAGCTACTTCTATCAAGTGGAAAGAAGGCATGGTAATGATTTTCTTTGCGCTCCTCAATGTTACTTGTTGATTCTTATGCTTTCGTGTAAATTGACTTCGGTAACTTGAAAATGTATAGGGAATTCCAAATGGTGTTGAGAACGATAAGAAAGGCAACAAGAGAACTCATTTGGAGGAAAGGTATATTTTTAGCCTACCACATGGTTTTTGTTCCCGATCCATCGTAGATATAACGAGTGAATATGCATGCTGTCAGTAATGGTGAAAATGTCTAACTTAATTAGCTGTCTAAATTGGACTATTTGGACGGACTTCTAGTTGCATGAGTAATCAGCGGATATTTTTTTATTTTTGGTTTTTTCTTATAACCAATTAACCATAGATCAATTTCACTTCTCACATAGTCACAACTCACAAGCATGATTTACACGACTGTGCTCTAAAATACCATCCTCCATTAACTCCACTCTACCACTTTACTTTTTCACGTTTGTCAACGCGTGTTTTATGCGGTAAATATCGTTAGCTACATATTTGCAAAAATTATAAAAGTTAGATATTTTTAATGTACTCGTAAAGACAGATCAAACAAGATCATACATGAATATATTTTCACTTATTTATTGAGAGAAAAATGCAATTAGATGTTCACACATAAATAGTGTAGAAAAGTGAATATGATAGAGTTGAGTTGAAGGGAGCTAGTAAGTCTTTATTTGCTTTTGTACTTGGAGAAGGCAAGACTCAGTGACTCACTTTGATCTCTGGTCATTTTTAGATTCAGATATGCATTTACAATTTTACCTGGTAATCCGGTATTGAAACCCAAGAATTAATTACTAATGGCATTTTGAATCGCTTGCAGCTTCTTCACCTGGTTCAGTGAAATACCACAAAGCGACGATGATATCAATGACGAGGTAAGTATGATTGTTTAACGGTAACTGAAATAAAGCATAATTGCCTTTCTCTAGGGTCTGCCGATTTATGGCTGATTGGATATAATATTGCAGGTTGCGGAAATCATCAAGGAAGATTTATGGCCCAACCCACTGACATACTTCAATAATGTAATTTTCACAACTGAGATTTTATATCATGCAATCCGCAATTTTTATGATTATGTAACCTTTGTGTACCATTACCCAACTATAATCGTCCAAATGATATTTATCTCAGGACGCTGACGAGGAGGATTTTGACGGAGACGAAGATGGAGAGGTATTGTGCTGATTTTCTACTTTTCTTTTCTGATGGCAGATTGATTATTTATACCTCTAAAAATCTTCTATTTGAAGAAAATAGATCTACCAAAACAAATCTGAACCCCAAATAAAATTTGAAATAACATGAAGCAGGCCTAGACCCTACCCAAAAGTTCAAAATTACCCAGCTTCAAACTGATGTTGTGAAGCTTATTCGTTTTGTTCAACTTTTACAGGAACAAGGTGGGTCTGATGAAGACGACGATGACGAGGAAGGGGAAGATGATGAGTAAATGTAGTGACCTAGTAAATCACCCTTTATTTGCAAATTCTATTCGAGGAGCTTGATTCTGGTTTTACCTGATTTTGATCTTTATAGTTCTTTTCTGTAAAGCGGTTCACTAGTTATGGAATTGTGTGGAATTAGCGAGATGAATTATATGCGTCTTTTTCTTTGATATTGCCTGTGCTTAATTTTTTCTAATATGAACACCGTCGCTGATTATCCCTCTTCTCCAAGAACTTCATTGCAAGTGTGTAGACCTTAGTTTTGCAAACATGTGTAAAATAGATCAGTAACTTGCCATACGCCCCACATGTCACATAAGTGGTATGGCACCTTCAGGGGGATGGTGAATTATAGGAGGATCAAAGAGGTAGAGATGATGACTTTGATGGTTGTGGCGTTGGGCGACGTCACTGGTTTTGAGGTTCTTGGCAGGTGCGATGTCGTAAACCAAGGAAGGTGAGGAGTTGTTTTTATTTTTTATGTTTATAGTTCTGTACTTGTATACTTGCTATATGAGAAATACTAGATGATGTAAACGGCTTTAAACCAGTATAGTTAAATTAAACCAATAAAATATCAAATGGCGTATTGTATTATTTTAACAATTGGCATGTTGGAATAAAATTAAGGAGTACAAGTTACGTCGTCAGCAAAGACTTCTACAATCAAGATTATAATGGTGATAAGGGTGGTGATTCTCGTGAATGGTGATAGACCTAATTGTGATTGGGTGTGGAGATTGTTGATGATGGACTTGTGCAGGTGGTGGTCGTTTGTGCATGTTGTATGTTGTCTATGATGTAGTTTGTGGTGAATGATGGTTGTCGGAATTGTAGAGGTGGCGTGTGGTGGGCTTCACAACTTAAAACGAATGAAAGTTAAACTTTTATACCACGTAGAGGTGATAATGAGACGAGACAGTTCGTGTACGATTCGGTTGAAAGCTCAGCTCGAGACCTTAACGAGTCAAGCCGAGCAAACACTGTCTCGGCTCAACAAGCTCGTGAGCAGTTCGAACTTGTGTTATTAGATACTCTCTCCAATCCAATCCAATCCAAATTACCCACTCACTTTTTAAAGTCAAACTTGTTAAATATTGACCTCGATTATATTAAGTCAAATCTTCGAAATTTTTATATAAATTTGATATTTTTACGTTGTTTATAAGAAGAGGTTTCTGAAAATTATAATTTCGACCAACAAAAATAATATATAAATGAAGAAAAACGTGGTCAAAGTGACGTCTCGTACACCGCAAAAAGTCAAATGGGTAGTTTGGATTGGATTGGATTGGAGGGAGTATGATATTGCTCATATCAATTATATCTTTGTATCACAGTTATCAATGAACCAAAAAAAGACTCGACACGACCCAAACTTTGTTGACCTGCTGGAACTGACACGACCCGAAAATAATGACCCGACAAAACATAATTCTAATGGACCAAAAAAGACTTGAAATGACTAATTTGAAGCACAAACTTAATATTATTTTCGTTAAAATAATGAGTGAATTATCAACAATAGGTAATAATACGAAATATATTTTTTTTTTCTCTTAACCATTAACACGAAATGACCCGGTCGAAATAATCCGATCCGCTTGACCCGTACATACCCGAAACAATCCAACCCGGCCCAAACCTACTCGTTAATATGGCAGACTAAAACTGACCCGATCCAAATTGCCTCGACCCAAACTCGATCTGATTGACCTGTTTGTGAGGTCTACGTATATTTTTTAAAAAACAAAAAAAGAAAGAAAAAGAAAGGAAAGTAGGCACACTCCGGAAGTGGAGAGGGATGAGAGAGAAGAGAGAAAACTCACGTCAAGCTTTCCTACGCCACGCTCTTCCCTTGTTCCCTCCACACGCCCTCTCTCCTTTCTTTCTCCTTTCATTTCTTCCCTTCTTCCCTTCCTTTCTTTATTTATATTTCCTCTTTTTTCTTCCACCATTTTTACTCCTCCATTTATCCTTCATTTTTCAGGTACGCAACACTATATGTCTTTTATATAATTATAAATTATTATAATTCCTTCTTTTTTCTTTTGCTTTATTATTATTATTATTATTATTATTATTATTATTATTGTACGTATGATTATGATGCAATGAATGCTAATGCTTGATTTTCATTAGTTTCAATTCTTTAGCTTCTATGCCCTTACTTTATTCATGGGTTTTGGTTAATTTACTTAATTTCCTCTCAAATTAATTTTATTCTTCTGCTTGCTATGGAGTATAAAATTAAGTATTTTATGTCTACATATATTTTGATGAACTTTGTATTGTATGAAATGTTGGAGGTGTAAAGTTACTTGCTTTATTCATTCAGACTAACAATAATCTTCTAGTAATTCAAAGTTTCAAATACCCATGATAAATTGATAATGAGTGCTAGACAAATGTGTAATTTTATGGGTTAACTAGACAATTGAATTAGTCAACTTAATTTTCTGAATGAGTTTTATTTGATTTTCAGGGTGCCTAATTTCGCAGCGACTTTGATAATCTTGGGGTTTTGATAGTTAATAATAATCGATATTAAGTCATGGGTGTGGAGGTTTTGGATGATGATATTGATTGCCTTGTTAATGAGGGTGATGCGCCGGAGGAGGCTATAGATGATGGGTGAGTTATCTTAATTTCAGTAACTACTCTTGTGTTGAAATGCTACATTTTTGTTCTTGATATAATCATGAAGATCATCTGCTATGTAGTACGGACGAATCCGTAATCCATTTGTGTAATCAAGTTTGTGATCAAGTAACTGTAGTTTTGGTGCGTAAACTTTCTGTTCCATTTATACTCCTTGCTATATACTCCTTGACTTCATCCGATCTCATCCAATTGTCTACATTTCTTTTCTAGGAGTGGGTATGTCGCACTTGAACATGCCTACGTAAATTGTCGATCTAGAAGCAATCATAAGACAGACTGAGTGTTAACTTTAGTAGAGATGAGTCTGTTTATAGGCATTTTACTCACAAAAATCAGTGGTTGATGTACAATAGAAGTATCCTGTAATAATTTGAAATTTTGGATCATTGACTTGAGTTCCGTAAGAGTAATAGTTATGGATTTGAGCTATTACTTGTAGGGATGATACTTAGGATTAATCATTCGACATTGGACTGTGCTAAATTAATCATCTACTAAGATTAACATGTAAGTATGTAACTGATGTAAGTGCATTGCAAATTTTGCAATGAAAGAAAGGCCTGATTAGGATTCATTAAGAAAACTTGGATCATGACGTTGACTCGATTTTTTTGCATCCCGTGTCAACATTTGAGTTTCCATATAGTCAGAACATAGATGTTTTTATCCTGAAAACACGTCTTTTTCATTTGCAGGACTCAGCCTAACAAAAAGAAGCGTGGTAAAGTTCCGAAAAGGGTTTTGAAGTCTGAAAGAGAAAAATTGAAGCGTGAGCAATTTAACGAGCTTTTCACAAAATTGGGTAGCCTTCTTGGTAATTTTGCTTTCTAACCCGTGCTCTCCAACGTATAAACAATTGACTAAACACCACTTTGACTACAATTCTTCGTGTTTTGCTAGTACAATATTCATGAGTCTTTTTGCCTTATTCTTATGCAGAATTAAATGAGCAGAACAATGGGAAGGCCTCTATACTAAATGAGACAATCCGGTTACTAAAGGACATGGTTTCTCAGATTCAGAGCCTCAGAAAGGAGAACGCAACTTTGTTATCAGAATCTCATTATGTAAGTTCATGGCTTTTTATTAAATATCCTTTCTGACTTGTGATACGGAATCTACCATTTGATGATCATGATTCATGCTTTTGTCAAACAAGATTCTTCCTTTTTACCTCTAAAATATTGATGTTATATATTAGATTCCTCGTCAATTTATGTTTACTACTGTATCAATCAACTTGTTATTTGCAACTCTTGCAAGTGGTTAATTTCATATAACGAGACAACACAAATTATTGTTCGAGGGTGTCTTTGTCTCGCCACTGGGCAAAGTCTCTGAATTACTCCTGAATAAATGAGTAATGTTACGGAGTAGATGTTAAGGAGTATTTATGTTTGTCCCTCAATTAGATGGTTGCATCCAAGACTCACTAACGATACAGACTCGTAAAAAAATAGCTGCTGAAGTTTGCTTATAAATTCGATGTTTAACCAGGTCACAGTAGAAAAGAACGAGCTGAAAGACGAAAATTTTGCTCTGGAGGTGCAGATCAAGAGTATGCAGAGTGAATTAGAAGAGAAGCTGGCTTTATCTAAGCCTGATCTGAACGTAACAGTTCCAGAATGTTGGCCCAATCTTCCCCGACCACCCATTACTGATCCTTCAACTCAGCAACCACCGATCCTTGGACCCTTGTATGTCATCCCTATTAATTCCGAATTTGAGACATTTGGAAAACCCGTTTCTCCAAACAAAGTTGTTCCAGTGCGTAAACCTCGCCCTAGATACCCGACACCAGAAGACTCCTGGCCGTTGCATCTGCTCTCCAAACAACCAGAATCGACTTAACCGTATAGCTACTTGGCGGGCTCAGTTTCAAGTTTCGACATTGAAGTGCAATAGAGATGCAACCGACAAGAATGTTTAGATTATTTTGCAATCATTCAGAAAAATAGCTGTAATATCATGTAGGTTAGGCCTGAAAAAGTGGCAGTTGCTCCAGGTTAAGTTTCATCTTTGTATAGGAATCCACAATTTTAAGCCTCTATATATAGAAATGTAAATTCTTGAGTTCTGAGTTGAGTCAGATACTCTTATATTCACTTGTCTTCTTTTTTAAAACTTAGGTCCCTTACATGGAAGTATATTTCCATTACTCTGAACATTGTTCCCATTGACATCTCCAAGCATCGGGACATCGGACTTTGACATCACACCTAACCGACATCGGGACATCGGACTTTGACATCTCCAAGCTATCTGTTTTAAACTCAGGGTTGGCATCCCCATGCATATGTATCATAAACTACGCTCACGAGTGTGACGAGTCGCACCCAAAACATGCTGAGTTCACAAGTCTGCCGGGATTTCATCCTAAAACCAATTGAAATAGAAAACCACAAAACTATCTATGTACAATTGTACCAATTACATCACAATTCTATTTAGATGACGTGTTTGTGTTGAAAAGAGATCAGTTTAGATTACATCAGTGCATATAAATTGATGTCCTTACAATTTTGCTGACGCCTGAGAATGCTGAGTTTAAAATCCCAGGCATTCATACTATTACACGTATAATGTACTCCGTATAAGTGTAGAATTAGAGCGCACACGTACACCCGTAACCTGCCCCATTCAAGGAGATAAAGGAGTAGCTTTATAAGTAACACAAAAATATTACAATGTCGGCTATAACACGTTGTTGAATCATCAATAAACATGTAAGTATGTAACCTACCATGTACTATTTGTTTTTTTTTTACGAAAAAAGTTTACATTAAGAGTAGGCCAAAAAAAAAAAAGGATAGGCTTTACCCAGTCTATGGCCAGGCAGACAACCGGCCTTTTCAAAGGCTTAAAGTGGTGTTTACAGATTGCCTACTAACATGGCTATATTTTAACGCAATGAGAATCGAACTCCTGACTTTAAGGCCATAAGGTGGATTCTTTATCATTGGGACCAACCCTTGTTGGTACCATTTACTATTTGTAGGACTCGTACTACTTGTTACTCCCTAGTCCCTACACGGCTACATCCCATTTTTGATTTCTATGGTATGATAAAAATAAATATGTTGATAAACTTTTAAAATTTGGATTCGGATTTTATTAAAATAAAAATCGTTTATAAGACGACCTTGATTAAATCAATAACTCTTGTTTGTGACGGGACGATCCGTCGCAAGCTTGCGACGGGTCAAATCCCCCTCACAAAGAGCAAGTGGCAAGGCAAGTGGGGTGCGAAGCCCCCACTTGCCCCCCACTTGCTCTTTGTGAGGGGGATTTGACCGGTCGCAAGCTTACGACGGGGTCGGTCCGTCACAAATGAGAATTTGTGTGATTAAATATGATTGGCTGTCCCTTGTTTGATGGGGAGCTATGGACTAGTCGGCAGTGACCTAAGCTTGGTTTATAACTTTTATATGTATGGTGTGGTCCTTTGACACCTTGCTATTTTCTACCCTGTATTTATAATTACTCCATACAATAAGTTGTTTTAGATGTTAAAATAGAAACGGTTTCTTATTCAAATGAGTTTTGTGTTATGGTTGTTCATCTAATCCAATCATTCTTAACCATGAGCTCAAATGTATGAGAATGTAACAAACTTCTTAAACAAGCATTTAAAAGAACAACAAATAAAAAGTTATCATTCCAATAACACTTAATTATACCGAGTATATATAAATAAATGGATCGTCTCATTTATTTTTTGTACCAACTAATATTTCTTAGAAGTATCCGACTTAAATTTTAAACGAGTCAAATAGCATACCACATGAATAAATAACACAAATCTGTATAGTAATTATTTAGACAGTACTTCCTCCATTCAACTCCACTCTACCAAAAAACTTTTTCACATTTGTCGAGACGTGTTTTACACGGTAAATATCGTTAGCTACGTGTTTGCAAAAATTATAAAAGTTAGATATTAATAATGTACTCGTAAAGACGAATCAAACAAGATTACACATGAATATATTTTTTACTTATATATTGAGAGAAAATTGCAATTATATGATCGTTTGTGAATAGTGTACAAAAAAAAAAGTGGTAGGGTGGAGTTGAATGGAGGAAGTATATTATAAAATCAATATTTATTTTCTTACCCACTATAATTGCCTAGATTTACCCACATTCTTTAGCATTCCATATATTTCACAAAATTGTGCCTCAAAATCAGTGTGGACCTGATATTACTTTACTGACAGAAACCCTTACTTTACTATACTAATACTACTACTCAGTAGTCAGTACTCACATCACAAATCAACTTCTTGTATTTGCAAACAATTCTTGTTTATTTGTTTTGTTGTTTGAGATCAATACACTGTAGATATTATGGGTGGAAATGGAGGAACTGCTTTTCTCAAAGTATTGCTACAGAACTTTGATGTTCTTGCTGGGTTTGTACCTCTCCTTTACTCTTCAGTTTCCCTACCTTTATCTATTCACAAATTCTCGTTTGTGACGGGCATATCCGTCATAAGATTGTGACATGTCAAATATTGTGACATGGATAAAAGACAAACCATTTGTAATTGTCTAGGCTTGTCTTATGTACCCGAGTGGGAGATACTTGACCTGGAGACTTGGTGATCTATTAAAAATTGTTTACAGGATAACCTAATTGTTGAAAATCTATTATATTAATGAAAGATTCAAACTTTGATTGATGGGTTTTTGTTTAATTACAAATCTGTAGCAAGTTTATTGAATTATAGGGGGTTTTTCATTTGTGTGTCTTTCTATAAGTTTGTTTATGTATTGATTTGGTAAGGCTTAAAGGTAAGGTTACGTACATTTGACTTTCTCTTACCTCGAAAACATCGAATCATGGTAATTTCAACCATGATGTCTCTCTTGTGATGGATATAGCTTCTAATGAGTCAAATATCTCCCCACTTGGGTAGATAAGAGTATAAGACAATCCTAGGTAATTACAAATGACTTGTCTTTTCCTACCCATGTGTGTAATATTTGACCCGTCACAAACTTCTGACGGATATGCCCGTCACAAATGAGAATTTGTGAATTACAACTGCTTTATATGCTGATAATTAGTGCATCCTATGTCTGTATCTGAAATTGGGATCATTTGTATATCTTGCAGGCCTGTGGTGAGTCTTGTGTATCCACTGTAAGTACAATTTTAAGACTCTCTTTGCCTTTCTTTTTTCCACTTAAGTTACGTATTAGATCGAGTCATGAAACAATGATAATTATTGACCAGGGCGGAGGGAGTAATCTGTAATTCTTAGGATATTAAAGTGGCATAGGAACTCGAGATGACAGATTACTGCCTCAGTCCCATTCAATAGCTGTCATAGATGTTAATCTTCTCACTAAATAATCAGATTGTAAATTTGAACAGTTTGCTCTTTAACAATCAGTCTACTCATGTATATAGGATTATTTTGTAAGCTGGAAATAAAAATTACATACATCTTGCAGTTTATCTTGTAACCTTTATACCTTGGGTGACTTTCAGTGAATTTTTTTTTAGTAATGTTTGGACTTTTGATAGGTATGCATCAATTAGAGCTATTGAAACCAAGTCTCCAATTGATGATCAGCAATGGCTTACCTATTGGGTTCTATATTCCCTTATCACTCTTTTCGAGCTCACTTTTGCGAAACTAATTGAATGGTGAGATTCCCTGTATTGGTCTTTTTTCTGTTCTACACTTTATTCTATGTGATTATAAGCTTTGGTATGAAGATAAATGTGTTTGATGGATGAGATGTAGGCCCAAGTAAATTGTCAATTACTAGTGGAAGCCTAAATCTCTATAACATTCCGAGGACTATCAGTCTGATGTTGACATTGATCTCTGAATCCTGCTTAGAAACAGTTAGTACCCGTCCGAGCAAACTGCTCAGTAATGGTGCTTGAACTAATAATTTTATCCCAAAGTATGCTTGTCGACACTGAACATCATGTTGTTATCGACACTTACATTTTTTTTTTTTTTGTAAAATCAGATTTTTTTAGACACTAGCCAAGTCTGACCTCCGACACATGTTATATCTACCATTTTTGTTATGAACCAATTAAGATCAGTGAGCGTTTGCAACTAGCCGACAAATGATTTTGCATGATAACACCTAAAAAAGATATTCAAATTTTTTTCTTGGCTTTTGGTTCATGAAATATACTCTGTATTTCAGTTCCAGGCCTTGTAGAATTGTAGTTATTGGCTGATCTCTGTGTTCCACAAAGGGGCCCAGCATTAATAGTTAACACTCTTTCATTTGAACGCTGATCAGCTTCTCTTCAGCAATTGGAAATGATCAGGTTGCTGTAGCCTTTAGGCATAGTATTAAGTCTTGAGTTAAAACCTTGATCTCAAAATGTCGCCGTGCTCTGATCTTGGTCATTATACTATAGATGCAGCAACGGCCATACTGCCTCAAAAAAGAGTCGTGATGAGTGGTGACCTTAAAACCTTCATAACTCGGTCATGATGTAGTCATGGCTACTGTCCAAAATCATTGACCTATTGTCTTAGGATAAACCTTTCGAAGAAGTGGAATATGACCGCATGGCTTGTGATTCGTTTGCTCTAAAAAGCTGTTGGTAGATTTAGGATGTGACTCAGTATTTATACTCCGTAATATAGTCTCATTGTTCTTTCAGTCTCATATACTAACAGGTTAAAACTACTCATAAAATCATACTTATGATATATTTCTGTGCGTTTGGATGTGCAGGATCCCTATCTGGTCCTATGCCAAGCTAATCACGACATGCTGGCTGGTCATACCATACTTTAGCGGAGCTGCATATGTTTATGAACATTTTGTGAGGCCGACCTTTGTAAATGCGCAAAAACAATCCGTTAATGTTTGGTATGTCCCAAAAAAGAAGGTTACATTCAGTGAGAAAGATGACATTATAACAGCTGCTGAGAAATACATTCAGGAGAACGGAACTGGTGCTCTTCGCGAAATTATCGACAAGGTATTAGCACCCAGAATTAGTTTAACCTTCTATTACTGGACTTTTTGAAAACTAGGAGCTCCCCTTTTAAATTTCTGTTTATAGCCCCTCTGACCAACTGCTTATCTGTAGGCTGAACACACTGGAATGAAGCCAAGGGAACATTACGGGATTTTCGAGAATGAGTATCAGTACTGACTGAGATCTACTCTTACATCTTTATCTTGGCCTCAGTTTGATCTAATGTTACTGTTTTACATGTTCAGTGTTGTAGTATTATAGTTGGTCTTGCTTAGGTTAGCTGTTTAGGATCACTGTACTATACTTCAGTCACTTTTCAGGGAGTGTATCTGAACTTTTCTGGTAAATACCAAGGAAAGCTCGAAATAAGAGTTTCCATACTGCTTGTGCTATAGTTTCAAAATGCTATCGTCTACAACTGATGACTATATGCACAAATCATTACGGGGGATGCATCGGACCGGAAGGCCTTTTTTTTTTCTTTTCTTTTTTCCGCGCATCTTGTGTTGTATTGGTGTTGAGTTGACAAATTTTAAAGTTTGTAATTTGTATCCCTATGTAAATGTAATAATATAATGCTTTGAACATTTTGATGTCGTAAACAAATTTTTCTGGGTCGCTATATTTATATTTCTATGGATATCATGGATCACAGAAGTCGGAGACCATCGATTTCATTGTGCAACTCAAGAATGAAGAGGCTCGTTTCATCTCAATAGCTAAAGTCATTGGGCAGTGCTCCAAGTCTCCAACATTAGGTATAATTCACCTCAAACAAAAATTGGTTCACCTCACAAAACAGAAAATGGTAGAACAAATTAACATGAGACTACTAAAATCACCGCAAAACAAGAAATGGAAGGAGTAACATTATATAAAAACATGACAAAGCAGTTGGTATCTCTTAAAATGAAAATATTTGTGTTAAGATTAAAACCGATACTTCAACATCCCATTATATCAATGGAACAAACAGGACAAAGTTTTTGTCGTCGTTAGGTATTCTCTTTTTGTCTCATCTATATTATTTCACCCGTATTAATGGATAACGAGTGTATCCATTTTAAATAAGGATTTATCTTAAACAAGAATTTGTAATGACAATGTTGTCTCGTTTAGAATTTCAAAAGTAGAAGGGTTGGTGGACGGCGATGGCGGTGTTGAGGAAAGGAGAAGGGGGAAGAGGAAGCGACGAGTCGCGCGCGTGGTGGTTGACGCCACATGGTTGGTTGACGGTGTTGGGGATTCGTAGTTAATTAGGGGATGGGGAGGAGGATTAGTTGGATTAATAATTTAGTATTTTTTTTAAATGACGAAGGGTAGGGTCGTAGCGATAGAAAAAGGGAGACAAAATGTGTAGGATGTATGTGGGATGTAGTAAAAAAATCCGGACCTAAAGGCTTTCGGTTTGGTCTGCGTGCCCACCCAACCGGTCCGGTCTCCGATTTTGGTGTATAGCGTTGTCCAGTTCGCAGGCCTTTGCGGTCCAGTCGAGTTCTAAACTGATGAACATCCTATTCATAAGTCATAACCCATTTAACATGTGACACGAACACAAGTTGAATACGATCTAATAGGTTTATCAGGTATAGTATTACCTCAAGAAAAAACCATAGGCTTTTGGGCCAAAAGACCAAACAACAATGGGGAAGTTTAAAAAAGTAATCCAATTAGAAATAGAAAATAGGGTTTAAAGGCCCAAAGAGAGGGAGCAACTAGGGTTCAACATTTATACTTCAACACCACCTCCCTTCTTTCTCCTGCCTTCTTCCCTTCATCTCACACAAACACACACTCTAGAGAGAGAGAGAGAGAGAGAGAACGGGTTTCTGAGTGAAGCAGGAAAGCTATGGTGCACGTCAATTTCTTCCGCAACTGTATGCTATCTCTCCCCTCTCTTCCCCCTTTTTCATCGTTGTTTGTTCATTTCTCTCTATTCTTTCTTTTAATATTTCATTTTTGTCATCTCTATATGTATTTACTCATTTTTTTTATTTATGTTTTGTTCATTTATTTACCTTTGATTAAAAACGCATAGATTCAAGTATCAAGTGCTATTGATCTGGGTTTATATTTGTTATTTGAAATTGTTTGTGAATTAGTAGTATTATATTTGTAATAGGGTTTGTTCTAATTCAATTCAAATGTTGATTTTATAAAAAAAAGATTGTTATTGTTTTGTTGTATCCATTTTTAAATCCATTTCGGATTCAAAATGGATCCATTTGTTTTTGGGTCCAACCCGATTTCCCACTGAATAAGGAAAATGGGTTTTACATTGGGTTCATGAAATTTGGGAATGTTGGGTGTTTGTTGTAGAAGATGGTTGTTAATTGAATATTATGTTTTGGATAGATGGTAAGACCTTTAAGAAGCCCCGACGTCCTTACGAGAAGGAGCGTTTGGACGCTGAGTTGAAGTTAGTAGGAGAGTATGGGCTTCGTAACAAGAGGGAGTTGTGGAGGGTGCAGTATGTGTTGAGTCGTATCCGTAATGCTGCTCGTCACCTTCTTACCCTTGATGAGAAGAATCCTCGTCGTATCTTTGAGGGTGAGGCTTTGCTCCGTAGGATGAACAGGTATGGACTGCTGGAAGAGGGACAGAACAAGCTTGATTTTGTCTTGGCTCTTACCGTTGAGAACTTCCTTGAGCGTCGTCTACAGACTCAAGTCTTTAAATCTGGAATGGCCAAGTCTATTCATCATGCTCGTGTGCTTATCAAGCAAAAGCATATCAGGTATATTTCTCTCTAATGCATTGGCATATTAATGTGATTTGACAGTTTGTTTGTGAATGTCGCTAGTTTAGTTATACGGTAAAGCTATTATGCTTGGCTAATTTTTTGTAACAATGTTTTTACCATTGTGTCTAAGCATTGCCTGTTGATGAATTCGGACTTATCTATACTTATATTTAGGTATTGGTTTTGCAAACCCATTTGGGTGAATGATTTACTTTCTGGAGTTTTCCAAATAATGAATATACGAGTCACTTGCTGCTATTCTGTTGCCGTGTTGTCTGTGGTTGAGCAAACTAGCAACATGCTAATGACTTGACTAATATTGTTACTATTGTTCCGTTGTACTCTAATGCATAATCATTTCTGTGTTTGTGTCTGTATAGGGTCGGAAGGCAGGTTGTGAATGTGCCATCATTCATGGTCAGGGTTGACTCCCAGAAGCACATTGATTTCTCCCTTACAAGTCCATTTGGAGGCGGTCGTCCTGGAAGAGTGAAGCGAAAGAACCAGAAGGCTGCTGCCAAGAAGGCTTCTGGAGGAGATGGAGACGAGGAGGATGAGGACTAAGCGTTGAACTAGTAGTCTAGTACAAGTATGTTCTAGGTGGCAACCAAGACGTTTCTTTTTAATAGTTTTGAAAACATGGTTTTTGTTTTGCATGACGGCTTTTGTTTCCATCTTTGTTGTGAACTTAAAAGACCTAATTTCTGCTGCTAGCTTTTGCCATTTTCAGTCCTTTGTGTTAGAATCAAATCCATTGGTCTTATACTACATGTGATGGATCGAAAAAGAGTTTGCCATTCTCTAGACATTTTCTTATATGTCACATACTCTCATCCATCTATTCGGCCTGTTACGTTATTTTGAGACGGATTAAGCCTAGGATTCCTTGGGGTTCTTTGATAGATGTATAAGATTCTTTATTCTTCTCCCCCAACTCCCTGACGGACCAAAATTGAGTAGTTTAACAAGTGTCATGAGAGCCTTGGGTAGAAGAAGAGCTGCAAGACTGCCAACATTGCGGTTAAATTAATAAGGCAATATATTTGATTATTTTTATTGTCTAGCGAGAGGAAACCTTTTAAAAAGGATATGAAGGACGGTAATTGTCTTGTAAAAAATAATTTTCTCATGCCCTCGATGCTTATAATTGAATTACCAAACTTTTACGTAACATTTAGAGGTGGCTATGGAGTTACTCAGATTGGTTGAGTAGGGGGCAGTATGGTTAAAGCAGGTCGTACACTCGTGCGATGTACGGGCTTTGTTGGGTCAACATTGGACTTCCGGTTGATCCACGTTATGTCGGGTCGTTGTTGGTTTGGATCATCAAGTTTTAATCGATAACTGGGTTAAAATTAGTACTTGGTCATTACATGAGCTAATTCGTTCCTTCAATTGGTCTTCACTCTTCAGTCATTGTTGAGGCACAGGTCATTTATCTCTAGTCAGTTTTGGGCCTCGTCGATACAAATATGATCTTTATTGGTTGTTTACTTAACCTTGGGTCGGCCCCAAATATTTGAGTCTATCGAAATCAAGTTTCAAATGATTTGTGGCGAATTTCTCAAATCAGGTTAACTTTGACCAGCTCTACTTAGGTGTTTCTCACATGCAAATCTTTTGTCCTTCTAAAAGGAGGTGATATCACACCCTTTTATATGTAGATTGTATTTGAGTGGCGTTAACAAAAATTGTAGTGACGTTATCACACCCCTTCTAAAAAGACCTTTGATCTTCACGGTCTATTTTAACCACTTTATCGTCCCTTGTATTACCAAAGTTGATTGGCGTGAGTGATAAGAACTCTCATCTCCTAAGCAAGTGGTTTGAGATTGATTCCTTGCTCTTATGAGGGAAAAAACCAAAGTTCGTGTACCCATTACATTGCCTTAGCTTACATAGAATTATCACCTATTCCGAGAAACTACATATTAACCGTAAGAAAGATGTTCACAACTTAGAGAGAGGTGCATACTATTCACGAAAGAAAGGACAATTCCTCGAAAATTTAGTCTCCCCCAAATTGTTGTTTAAGGCGAAAGTATCCATCTTCAATCTGACTACATACCCAAATCATATGGCCGTTGTCCAGGAAATACCAAAAAATTTCCTTACTCCGTCTTAAGCAAAACTTACCGGTGATCTGATACCCTCCCAAGCAAGTCCACAAATATTAATAAACTTACATTTCTATAATAGCATTGTACAACCAATGTATATTTAATTGAGATTATGTGTATTTTTTATGAGCTTGCTTGAAGTTTAATTTTTTGTATGCGTTTATAAACATTACAATAAAATTCATAATCTTTACAATATATCTCGAAAACGTTATTATACAGCTCATAAATTAGACATGTTAAGCATGCAGCTCGGGTTTATACGAGTTGGTTTCGGGTCAGAAACGCGTCAAATTAACACTTTTTTTTTTACTGATATCTCTTTTCTTTAATTTTACTTTTACATATAGTTATTCTTAGTTTTTATAATTATCTAATTTAATACTCCGTACATGCTATTAGTACTAATAAGCATTTTTTGTATGGTATATTATTCAATGTCACGACACTAACGAAATATTAGACTCATCAATTGCATGCTACACGTACGTAACAAGCCCTTACTGTATTTAGTCGTGACTGTATTTATACAGTAATCATTTGAATGACAAATCTTGTGAGAAAATTATGCATTAAAATAAACATAATCAATATTTTATCATTTTATACGAGGTATTAGTTTTATCGATAAATCTCATTATTGTAGACGAGTACTTTTCGTTTACATTGTAGACGGGCTAAACGTCGTCATTTTAACGACGAATTAAGATCATTCCAACGACAAAATGTTACTTCTTAGAAAATTGTTCTCATAACTTTTTATCAAAAAATATTTACATTTTATTATTAAATGGGCCGTATTTCTCCGTTTTAAGCGTAAGACAAAAAGTGACCACCTTAAGGGACACTTCCTATAGTTTTATTAGCTTTAAATAGTTTTTTTTTATATTAAATTTACCTATTTTCAGACCGGTCACATGTCGAGTAGGTCTTAACCCTAAGTCCCCGGCCTAAATGTGCGGATTATTATCGAGTCGAGTCTTTTTTATTCAATTCGAGTTGAAATGAGCAAGTTATATCCTGTTCAATTTCTGATTGGGAATATCTTTTAACAGGTCTACATAAAATGAGAGAGTTATATCTCGTTTATTTCTGATCGGGGATATCTTTTAACGGGTCTACATATAACTTCCACTTTTACCTAGCAAAACCGCCACCTATAAAATTGGCTCCCTTTAAATAAACCCATGTATAGAGCATAAAAAATATCGATCGTAAACGTTTTAAAAGGCGTCTAAACCCTACGATAATAAAATCCTAGCTTTACTAGTAGCTATATACGACAGAATTATTAGAACAAATTCATTGACTTATAGGATACTTGGGTTTATATATAGCAACAAAAATGTCAAATTTAAGACCTTCAGATGATCAAATTCAAGATCTTATTTCCAAGCTCCAGTTACTTCTCCATGACCTCCATACTCTTCAAGGCTCCAACAAGGTAATTAAAATGTGTGTTTTAGTTTATAACATTGTTTTGTGTAAATATAAACTACACATTGTGATTACTAAATTACGCTTTTGGTAGTGAATAGTAAACAAAAAGGAGAAATAAGCCAGTTAAAGTAGATTTAGTGAAAACTCTCATTTCGAACATCTTTTAAAAATAAGTGAGTCAGCAGGTGGTACTCAATTTCGGTATCACCTTTTCGTAGAGACGTGGTAAGGATATAATTCTAGGTGGGGCCGAATTTGTCATTATTTTAAGTGCATTTTATTTAAATTTATTCGTCAATTTTATTTTTAATTAGAACGGTCCATTATGATACTATTCACGAGAGAATATAAGAGAGGAAAAAAAGTAATTATAAAGACCCAAAAAACGAATAAACAGTCAAAACCCAAAAATAAAAACAAATAGGCCGTCGAAGCATAAAGTGTAAGAAGTTTTATCAAAAGGTGGGAAAAATATTAATATAAGAAACATGTTCGGTAAAAGAACCGAACCTTGATTTTGTTTCTACTAAACTAGCAACTTAACAACTACACTAATCATGCAATTTGGTTTACAAGCAACTCAAAATATTCATAAACCCACCCGGTTAGGGTCTAGTCTGGCCCTAAAGTAGTTATGTCATTACCCTGTTATATGTTCTTATATAGGCCAAATATCATCCCAGTAGTCCCTTATGTATTGCATGTAAGACTACGGTAGTACTGAAATTGAGTATCATTTGATGACGTAATCTCATTTATCTTAAAATGGTGCTAAGGAAAAATTTAACTTACAACGTTCAATTTTCATTATCTTAGTTTACCTTACCTTATTCCATTATCGGTTCGCCTTTACGCAATCGAATTCAAACAATATAACATGGATGAAAACTCAGGAATCAGCATCAAGGATATTGGAGGAAACATGCAATTGCATAAAGAGGTTGCATAGAGAAGTAGATGAGTTAAGCGAGAGACTGTCTCAACTGTTACCAACAACTGATGCCTCTGATCAAGCAGCACTAATTAGGAGTTTAATTATGCAATTAAGTACTGCTGCTTAATTTTTTCGTCTCCATCCTATTATTATTTGTATTTAATCTTATTTATTGTGTTATTCTTCAAATTTAGAGAATGATTTTATGTCAACCGGCCTCAAATTATCGTTAAGATTAAGATTATGTTGAATTGTTGATGATGTTGTTGGTGTAGTAGGCATTAATTTTTAGTCATTTAGGGTTTTCTACTTACGTCACTAGCTATTTGCCAATGGAATAAAGTTAGTTGCTATCTCTATTGCCACTCTCCTAGACAACGAGTGGGATAACACATACAAATTAGAAGTGTCTGAATGTTGGGTTCATATGTTGCCATGAACCGACGCTGTTAAATCATCCATACGGGCCTGGGCCGCGCCCAAACAGAGGAGAGAGAGTCGGTTTCATAAGTCCCCAGAGAGTAGCTTCTTAGCTTATAAAATGGTAAACTATCTCATCTTGTATGAATGTGGGACACTAACATGTTGGTATTTGTAGAAATACATTAAGTTATTGTGATGATGTGGCATAGTCAACTATAATAGTCAGTCGGTTAGAAAGCTCCTAGAAGCTACTTAGATTCTTATATACTATAAATAAGAAATACTGTACATTCTTGTAAGTACTTCCATTTTTACACAATTAATAAAAACGTCATATTCTATTTTGTGCTTGTCTTCACAAACACTTAATTGTGATTGTTCATCCTCCATTAATGGACCTCAGAAGCTTGCTTATCACCTAAGTCAAGCTTTCACATGGTATCAATCGCTACGGATTTTCGATCCTCATTGATTTCTTCTTCGTTATTTGCCAGATTCAGGTGAAATACCTCGTTTTCCGCTGATTTTTTTTCCCGCTGATTTCCGTGATTGTTCGACTCAGTGATTGTTCGTCTTTTATCTGCATTTTTTTCTTGAAACCTTGCTATTCTTGAGTCAATTGCTATGGCTCCTTGTGAAACTTCTACTCTTGCTTCTTATGAAGTGTTTGATGATCCTTTATACTTGTCTAATTCTGATCAACCGGCTAATAAACTGCTCGATAATCTTTTTAATGGCCGCAATTTCACGAGTTGGAAGCGTGAAGCGTATATCGCTTTAATTGCGAAGACTAAGGAAGGATTTGTTGACGGATCCTTCAAACTTCCGCCTAAAACCGATAAAAAGTATCATCAATGGATTCGATGCGATGTTCTTGTCAGGCGTTGGTTATTGAATTCAATTGAACCTGAAATTCGTGATACTGTGTCCTATGCTAGTTCCGCCAGAAGTTTATGGAACGAGTTAATTGAACGATATGGTCAGATTAATTCCTTGGAAGTTTATCAGCTTAAGCAGGATCTCGGTGATATTTCTCAATCAAATAAGTCTCTTGTTGAATATTATAGTTCATTGAAGCGTACTTGGGAGATGATTGATTCCTTAGATCCTATCCCTATGTGTCAATGTGGTGCAATAGATGCATGTAGTTGTAGCCTGTTGAAAAGGATTGTGGATAGAGAGTCTAATTCTAAGCTTCTTAAGTTTCTGATGGGACTGAGTGGTGGTTATGAAACTGTTAAGACTCACATTTTGTCTATGGAACCACTACCCCCTCTCAACAAAGCTTTTGGTCTTCTTCAAAAAATTGAAAGACAAAAGCAAATGGCCGATGCTGTTGAAGTTCTAAGTGAAGAAACTGCTTATGCAAGTTCTAGAACTTTCTCTCCCGCTCCTCATAATAACTGGAAAAGGACTAAAACCGAGGGGTTACCTTCACAGAATTCTAACCCGACATGTGCAAATTGCCAAGAGCATGGACACACAGTTGAGGATTGTCCCAAACCAAAAGGTTGCACACATTGTGGTAAGCTAGGTCATGTCATGGCCAAATGTTACAGGTTAATAGGTTATCCTGCTGCTAGACCTGTTAGGGGAAGAGGATCTGGTTCTAGACCTGCAAATACACATTACTATAACAGGAGTAATGTCTACAAGAGGAATGCAAACAATGTAGATGTTCTTGACTATGCTGATGCGGAGGAGAACACACCCTTGGACTTTACTGTTCAAGATGGCAAGGGGATTCTTGGTTCAACACATGATCAACCTATGATTGATTCTAACATGATGAATGGTCTTGTTAATACTGTATATCAGCATGTTCTCAAGAATCTGAATGAAAGGAATGCTGGTTCTTCCAGTCAGTCAAACTCCGCTGTTAACTTTGCAGGTATCATGCCTATTTCTCACGCTAATACTGTTACAAATATGTTTTATCCAACCGACTGGATTGTTGACAGTGGTGCCTCTGATCATATGACATCTAAAGCTCATTTGTTGCATGAAATTAAATGGCTTGAAAAACCTGTCATCATATCTCTTCCTGATGGAACATCTAAAACAGTTTATCAATATGGAAAGTTGTTTTTACAACCTGGTTTGATGCTTAGCAGAGTCTTGTTAGTACCAGACTTTAAGCAAAATTTGATGTCAGTTGGAAGACTTATACAAGATGCTCATGTCATGGTTACTTTTAATTCCTTTGAATGCTTGTTCCAGGACCCTTCAAGTAAGGCAATCCTTGGGAAAGCTAAGAAGGTTGGAGGTCTTTACAGATACAAACATGATGATTACTCAAGAGAGCATAGTTTTATCTCTTGTAATCATTTTAATAAATCTGTCTTGAACAATGTAGTAGCTGGTCCTAGCTTAGACACTTTCCATGCTAGATTAGGCCATTCCTCTATGGATAAAATAAAGCATGTAGCAGGCATTTATGTTTCTGGAACTAGGCAATTTTTTTGTGAAACATGTGTAATGTCAAAACATCATGTATTGCCTTTTGCTAAAAGTGAATCACATGCTAAGAATTTGTTTGATCTTGTGCATATGGATCTTTGGGGTCCTTATAAAAGACCAACGATTTCAGGAGCACACTATTTTTTAACTGTTTTAGATGACCATTCAAGATGCACTTGGACTTTTCTCTTACAAAATAAATACCAAGTTCCACAGACCATTAAAAATTTCTTTGCATACACTGAGAATCAGTTTCAAAAAAGGATAAAGGTTCTTAGGACAGATCATGGGACAGAGTTTTTCCAAAAGGAATGTCTTACTTTCCTTGCTAGTCAAGGCACTTTGCATCAGTCCAGTGTTGTAGGTCGTCCACAGCAAAATGGACGAGTTGAGCGCAAGCATAGACACTTGCTTGAAACAGCAAGAGCCTTAAGGCTTCATGCCCATTTACCTCTCAAATTTTGGGGAGAATGCTTGTTAACTGCGACATACTTAATTAATAAGATGCCCACTGCTGTTTTGCAATGGAAGACTCCATTTGAGATGT
Organism: Heliosperma pusillum; assembly: GCA_022085475.1. Lineage (NCBI taxonomy): Eukaryota > Viridiplantae > Streptophyta > Magnoliopsida > Caryophyllales > Caryophyllaceae > Heliosperma > Heliosperma pusillum. The sequence goes on from JAIUZE010005169.1 coordinate 31,519, forward strand.
TATTTGGAGAGATTCCTACTTATGATGACTTGAAAATTTTTGGGAGTCTATGTTATGCTACAACCCCTGCCACTAACAAGGATAAATTTGCTTCAAAAGCAAGAAGGTGTATTTTTGTGGGATATCCTTTTGGAGAAAAGGGGTACAAATTATATGACTTGGAAAGTCATAAAATATTTGTTAGCAGGGATGTCGTGTTCAGAGAGGGAGTGTTCCCGTACAAGTCTAATGAAAGGAGCAATATTTCTCTTGATTCTGAAACAAATCAAGAATCTGATCTTGTTAATCCTGCAAGCTCATCTCTTTGGATACAATATAAAAATTTCCCTCAAAAATCTTCTCAAAACCCCTCTCAAGATTTACCAGACTCACAAAATACACAAACTCTTTCTCCAACTAATTCCTCAAACTCACAAAATACACAAATTCTTTCTGAACAATCACAAAATTCTCAAAGTCCTCAAAGTACAGATTTTTCATTACATTCCCATCATTCACAAAATTCAAATAATGATGTGAATATCCCTTATGTCCCAATCAGACAGTCCACCAGACCAAAACAATTGTCTACTAAGCTCAAAGGCTTTGTTTGTAATGTCAAACTTCCTGTTAATCACAAAGCTGATGCTTTGGCCTCTTCTACTGATAACCAGTCAACTTCTTTTCATGCAACTGTTTTTGACAGCATGAGTTCCTACGCCCCTGAATATGTTCAGTCCTTTGCTAATACAATTCAAGAGTTTGAGCCACATACTTATAAACAAGCTCAAGGTCATCCTAAATGGGAAGAGGCAATGGATAAAGAAATACATGCTTTGGAGTTAAATAAAACCTGGACTCTCACTGATTTACCCATTGGACACAAAGCTATTGGATCCAAATGGGTTTATAAAATCAAGCATAAAGCAGATGGGAGTGTAGAGAGATACAAAGCCAGGCTAGTGGCAAAAGGCTTCAACCAAATCAAGGATAAGGATTATAAACATACCTTTTCACCCGTTGCAAAACTTGCCACAGTGAGAACCTTGCTAGCAGTTGCATCAATCAAGCATTGGCCATTACATCAATTAGATGTCAACAATGCCTTCCTCCATGGGCATTTGGAGGAAGAGGTATATATGGCACCTCCAGAGGGATATAGTTTGGCCAAACCAGGACAAGTATGTAAATTGACGAGGTCTTTATATGGACTCAAACAAGCATCTAGACAATGGAATGTAGAGTTGACCAAATATTTCACTTCACTTGGCTTTATCCAATCAAGAAATGACTATTCCTTGTTTACCAGAAGTAATCCTATAACAAATTCCTTCATTTGTATCCTCGTTTATGTTGATGACTTGCTTGTTACTGGTAATTCAGAGGCTGAAATTCTGGACATAAAGAAAAGCTTGGATAACAAGTTTACCATCAAAGATTTGGGCTTAATGCGATATTTCCTTGGTCTTGAAGTTGCAAGGAATGAAACTGGTATTTTGGTAAATCAAAGAAAATATATATTAGATATTATCAAAGACATAGGGATGGAGAGTTGTAATGAAGCAAGTTTCCCTATGCAAAGGGGTTTGAAGTTATCAACAGACCAAGGCGACTTGATGCAGCAACCTGAACTCTACAGACGCCTGATTGGTAGATTGTTATATCTTACATTGACCAGACCTGATATTTCTTATAGTGTGCAACATTTGAGTCAATTCTTGTGTCAACCTCGTGTTCCACATTTTCAAGCAGCTCTCCATGTAGTGAGATATTTAAAGGGATCTGTGAACAAGGGCTTATTCTATCCATCTGATGCTGATTTACACTTGACAGCCTATACCGATGCAGATTGGGGAAGTTGTGTTTTCAGTTGCAAATCATTGAGTGGTTTCTGCATATTTCTTGGTCAGTCTTTAGTCTCTTGGAAAACAAAAAAACAAAAAACAGTTAGTAAGAGTACGGCGGAAGCAGAATATAGGAGTATGTCGTATACTACGGGAGAAGTGGTATGGCTTGCTGCTATACTAAAAGACTTGCAGGTCCAGGTTTCGCTACCAATATCTTTGCATTGTGACAATAGAGCTGCTGAGCATATTGCTCAAAATCCCGTGTTTCACGAGCGCACAAAACATCTAAATGTCGATTGTCACTATGTGAGAGATAAGCTACAAGAAGGTTTCATTGCTCCTCAGCATGTTCCATCAGCTCTACAACTGGCTGACATAATGACCAAGCCTTTAGGGGCTCAACAACATGATTTTTTGTGTAGCAAGCTTGGACTTGTATCAAGTCCAGCTTGAGGGGGGAATGTAGAAATACATTAAGTTATTGTGATGATGTGGCATAGTCAACTATAATAGTCAGTCGGTTAGAAAGCTCCCAGAAGCTACTTAGATTCTTATATACTATAAATAAGAAATACTGTACATTCTTGTAAGTACTTCCATTTTTACACAATTAATAAAAACGTCATATTCTATTTTGTGCTTGTCTTCACAAACACTTAATTGTGATTGTTCATCCTCCATTAATGGACCTCAGAAGCTTGCTTATCACCTAAGTCAAGCTTTCACAGTATTAGTTAACTAAGCAATATTTTAATAGTAGCCATTAGTATTAAACTAATAATGTACACGTGTGCCTCATCATCAAGCACAGTCTCCAACCTCATACCAACTAAATTTTGATCTGAATTAATAAGACGAGATTTTGTAACCACTATAGAAAATAAGTTGATATAAGTTGTGGTTACATTTATAAAAAAACAGCAACATAATCCCGTCTTATTTTTTAGACGGAAATAGTCCGTTTGAAATAAGAATTTGCGCTTGTATTTATATCTACAGACTACAGTACACTTCTTTTATTTATTTATTTGCTTAATTAATCCTCCGATTTAATTAAATCATTCTAATGGTTTCGGTTTAAGTTATTAAGTGATATAATTAACAAGGTTGCGTCCCTTATAATTTTGTTCATAAAACAGCTAATGAGATTCTTGTAACATTGCTTAATTAACTCTATTAATAACATTTGGTCATGACATGCAATGGCCGGTGGTGTAATAATAGTACTAGCTAATACGAGATGATTACTATTTTTATTTTTTTGCATTATTGTAAGAGCAATTTTTATTGAGTATAAAAATAAATTTGCATGAAATTATTAGTCAGCTGACTGAGCCGAGATATTATATGGGGGTTGCACTCCTTTAGTAATAGCATAGTTAAGTCTTGTAGACATCTTGAGAAAAAGAGAATTGTTGAATCCGCTTGAGCAAGACAATATCCCCCGTCTCCAACTCTCCCAACGAAGTGAAAGATAAAGGTAATAAACCATAATCGATCACCGTACACAAGCCCCGGTACTAAGCACACTTGCGCTGAACAACATCAATCACCATGCGTCCGGGCTAGTCTATCATACCCCACCAGCATGTTATTGATAAGAGAAGAAATAACTTTGGATAGTTCATTTCCAGTAATAATGATGTATCCTTAAGAATTATTTTATTATGTTTTACGTAGTGATATTTAAGTATGACTTATACCAGATTAGAAAAGAATAAGGATTAAAGACATATGTTAGATTTGAGAGTTTAACTTAAACCAGATTATAAAAGAAAAAGGACAAAGTGTCTTTATAATGTTGATTTGAATATCATCATTCTACTATTAATTGCAAGCATATGGTCTTGTTCCCTTAAGCAAGCCATATATAATGGAGTTGGTCTCCCTTCAAACGGCCCAGCGATCGAATAAACTAGAATGCCAATTGTGAACATTATACGAGTAATTGCTTTTAGTTAGGCAAGGATGGAAAATAAATTAATATAGATGCCTCAAAGAGGGTTTATTCTCCACTTAATTGGCAATCTATGATCCTACAAATCTATAAACAAGACAATTCTTTTTGTTTTCTCGATCCAATGTAAAACATTTACATATATATACGTCACTTTAATCAATTTTAAATTGTCCTCACAATATATTCAATGAGATTATATCGAGAATCATCACTAATGCATATATAAACTAGTCTCCAATCTCCATCTTCATATAACTTTCTCCATACGCCACTTTATACCATCGCTTGCCTTGGTCACACAAGCAAACCTAGAAATAAAATTCTGGGTAGTGAATTTTCCTCATGTTATTTTATACTTATGTTAAGTTTCATTTTTAAAATCGATAATTTTACCATTTATTTTGAATATTTTGAAGTAGCGAGTGCTACCCTTAGTTACGACTTACGAGCTAGGTTTCCTGCCTGGTCGACCTCAATCAAGACACCGTCGTCATCATATCATATGCACATGTTATTAACCAAGCTGAACCATTACATCTAGCTAACTTATACATAAGTCACAATCTAAACATATGGCAAATATGAAATAGCATTAATAATGTATGAATATAGGTGGCTCCAATTCTTAAAGCTTAATTTGTGAAAATGAAAAGGTAGAACAAGGAAGCAGCCTTTATTTGGTGGGAGATTGTCAAAGACATATTCAACAAAGACAATGAAACATTCGACAACGACGTCGTGTTCTCCATTAAACCGTATCAAACGACACTGTCTTATGTTGTTTTCCTTTATTTTTTATAAAGGAATCATGCATGCATTAGCGTGGTAAATAAAATAACATTTAAAGCATGCATCTCTTTTATACTTATCAACGTTATAGAGTTATTCTTCCAACTTTATTTACATACAGTTTACATTACCGCTCGTCTCACTGAAAACCGACAGTATCCGTCACAAGTTGAAGACATATAGTGTCCCTCCTTACTTGCATATTGTGAGAGAGTATTATCTGTTTTTAACTTGTGACGGATAGTGTATGCTTTCAGTGAGAATTATTTAGGTTTACATTATTAGTCAAACTTTAGAAACGATAATATAGTAGTAGATGCGTAATAGCTTACGAGGCAAATGTTATATATTGACTGATAGTCTCATACTTCAACGTCATTCAAAGTGTACTGCTAGTAGAGTTCGATCTTAGTTTCAATCACTATTTGTGTAGCTTCTTACGGATAAGTTCAACGGTTAATAAGTATTAAAAGAAACGCTAGTTTTCTTTAAGGAGGACGTATTTGTGACTTGTGAGGGGTAAAATATTATTCGAGGTCACGTATGTATATAGGACAAATCTTATTATTTTTTTCTATGTATAAAGGACAAACCTTCTTATTCATTCCACATGAATATATCAGACCCGTCTTAAATAAGATTTTGACTTAAAAGAATTATGGTTCTAACAAGTCAGATGTTCACATTTCCATGGATGGTTTTACTGGAGTGGATAATAGTGTGAATACACAGGCTTACTTATATCATGTGGAAATTCTATTTATGATATATATATTTGGAGACTCATAAGATTTAAATCCATAATACTCACATAGGCTCTAGTACTACGTAAGAAGACCATCCCAATAAAAAGTTTAAAACCTTAAGATAATTGTTGTCGTCCCATTAATCGTCTACCGTAACAGAACCTCATGTGAGTATTCTTGTTTTCCTTGCGAGGTTGATATTTACTACCCTAGTCCGTACCCTCGTTTCATTCTTGTTCATATATGGTCTTCGTATAAATATTCATTTGAGTTGGTCTCACACTTGGCTCTTTGTAAGAGCAACCCAATTAGTTTTCATTAAAAACGGATATGTCTGTTTTCCATGAGAGTTTGTGTTCATTTAGTGTTAGAGACCTTATTTCACATGACATCTATTAGTCATGGGACCAACATGTGATTTGCGCGCGTGCGTGCTCTATGTTAGAGCAGTCCGATCCGTCTTTATTGAAAACGGATATGTTTGTCTTCTAGTAGAGTTTGTGGTCATGGGACCAACATGTGAATTGTGAGCGTGCGCGCGCAAAGGCTCACACATGACTCATTGACTCATGAGACACACACTTATAATGAACGAGGGGCGGCGAGTGCAAAGTGAAGAGCCAATAATAATACCTTTTTTTAAATTCACAAGTTTTTTATGCAAACAAAAAAGAAATAAAGAAAGAGTTATTGAATTTGATTTGGTAATTCATGTCATATAAACGTCTTCTAAAATCTCACGTCTTTCTTGATTCATTATTTCTTCACGCCTTTTATACCTTTTTATTTCTCTTCTCAATCAATCCTCATACTAAGTATTTGGCTTTAAGTCTTTAACTAATTCCCATTATTCTCTTAAAGGCATAACACAAAGGAATTTATATTTTTTCATGTTTCTATTTATTAGAATAAGGATTTTATAAAATTGTGTCATTAGGTTATACTTTAATATCAATCTTTGTCACTAACCATTTGTCATGTTTTGGTAGTAGATTTGAACTTGTTATGTAAGGTGAAATAAAGTTGTAACATTTATCAGCAAATTTTGTTTGTGACGGTCACAAACTTGTGACCTCTCACAACCTTCTCTCATATTTACTTCTCACGTACTATTATTTGATTCGGGTGTTGCCAAAATTTATATCTAGCCTAGCTCTTTGTCTACTTCAATTTAATCTAATTTTAACGATCATTTATTTTAACTAAACTTTATTTATCCCTTTAGTAAAACCTGAATTATTTTACATATGTCAATTAACTCAACAAGTGAATAATTAGAAAAACACAGACTTATATTATTAATAAGTTTATTCTTCCGAGACCCGGCATTTTCCACGACCATACAGAAAAAGAGTTATGTAAACACTACCTCATATCCAAATCCCCAAATTTGACCGAAGAAATAAAAAAATGAAAACGATTGACATTAAGGGATCCACAATAACCGATTATCATAAGCTTAGCATCAATCTCTAGTATATATATTCACAATAAGTCTCTCTTAAAACGGCAATATTAACTGATCAATTATGCTCCCACTTGCATAAATTGGACAAACACTCTCCTTTGTCAATAAACACTCTCCTCCAGTCTTTTGTCGTCTTTTGTCTCATATACCATATCCAGTTTAAGTTTGAGACGAATACCATTTTAATCGAAAATTTGTGATATATTTATTGACCAAGTTAACAAGGTTGGAAGTGACTCTTAGATTAAGAAGGGGTCAATAACGGATAGAAGAAGAGTGCAATAATAATAAGAACGTGAGAGAACATAAATGATAGCAGTAACTAAACTTTGTTGATTTGCAAGTAATAAAAGTTAAACATGATTACATGAGATTAGCATTAATGTTTTGATGTTTATATATTAACCAACATTAAAAGTAACAGATAGCGTGCAAGTCAATCACCTCTGCACCCCAGTCACTCACTACTCACGTGACAATCACTACCTCCACTTGTTTTATTACCTTCTCCAGTTACCCTCCAAATTAGAGTATTGCTTATTACCAAGGCTCTCCCACTTTCCCCTGCTTTTTTATCACTCTCCTTAAATAGAAAGTTTCCCTTCCTTTAGTGATCATAAATTCTAATTATGTAAGAGTGTCTCAAGTTAAGACGGTACTCACAAGTCACAACCGATCAAATAAATCAAACTTAAGGAGTATTGTTGGACATTTTAATTTAAGATGGTCTTAAATAAGGCTACCATCCATCTGTTATTAATAATGATTTTCTGACCCAAAATGTATTTATTACCTAATAAAATAAAGAGAAACACCATAAAAATAAAAATTTGGACAATAAAAAAACCATGATATACAAATGAAGTTAAGTGACATCGACTCAAAATGCAGTTATAATGAGCTTTGAAATAGGGTGATCAAGTAGACCATGAGCTCTACTGCTCTTTAAATTGGGTAACGATAATGTCACTCAAAAATTACTTTTGCCACTTAGCTTTGTGAGAGCATATATTTAAATTATTTTGATGTTAGCACTCACAAAATCGAGTGGTAGAAGGAATTTCCGGGTGATTACACCACTTCAATTCTTTGACCAATACTTATTATATTCAACAAGTCTCCCTTGTGACGGGTATATCCGTCACAAGCTTGCGACGGGTCAAATACTACCCATGTGGGTATATAAGACAAAACAGAATGTTACTCCCAAGGCATTCTGTTTTTGTCTTATCTACCCCCACATGGGTAGTATTTGACCCGTCGCAAGCTTGCGACGGATATGCCCGTCATAAATGAGGATTTGTGTATTATATTTAAGGCTCAATCAAGCACACCCACATGGATGGAGGGTAAACCTGTCAATCTCTTCAACATTCCACAGACCCCCAAAGAAACCATATGATGTTGTGCACCTGTGCACATTAATACATTATTACTGCTCAGCTCAATTTATAATATTTTATATAAACAAACAAAAAAACAGAATATTAAATGAAATAACCCAAATTCTAGAATAAAACGGTCACAAACCGTGAGACGGTCCTTTACTAGAAAAAATCAATCATTTAATGCTATCAATAAATGAGTGACTTTTATACAGACGGGCCATCTTACCCTGTGAACCGCTAGAATTACTCGATAAATAATAACACATGGGGAGGTCATGTAATTAGTAAAAAACCAACAGGGGCATTCATTAACTTCTGAATTACTTTAATAACCACCAACCTGGTGAACTGCAGACTACTATAAAGCAGAAAGAAAGTGCATCCTTACACAACTGCTTGCCTTGTTTCAGTGGCCTTGTTCTTTATAACTCTCTTCAGTCTTCTGTAACCAACCTCATTTATAGAGAGAGGGTTATAGAGAGAGAAACAGAAAACAAAAAGCCAAAAAAATGGGAAATTGCCAAGCAATAGATGCAGCATCACTAGTAATCCAACACCCAAGTGGTAAAGCAGAGAAGATGTATTTGCCAATTGCTGCAAGTGAAGTCATGAAGATGAACCCTGGTCACTATGTTGCTCTTCTTATTACTACTACAATTTGTCATACACAAACTGAAAACAATTCTCCTACAAAATCAAATGCAAAAAACAACAATAATAGTACACAGAAAAACTGCAACACAAAGGGCAGTAACAGACCTGATAGTAAGAATAGCAGCAGCACCACCAGCATCACAGCTCGGAACTCGATTCGGATAACCCGGGTTAAGCTGCTTAGGCCTAAGGATACTTTGGCTTTAGGTCATGTGTATAGACTTATTAGCACCCAAGGTGTGTGATCATTGTTTTGTTATGATTTTTGTTATTTATGTGGAAATTAGTGTTAATTTGTGTGGTTTTCTTGTGTATACAGAGGTTATGAAGGGTTTGGTGGCTAAAAAGCAAGCAAAGATGAGGAAAGGTGGGATAGAATTAGCTGATTCAGAAGGACTCAAAGAAGCTGAGATATTAGTAAGAAAAGCTATGCAAGATAAGATTAAACAGGTAAAAATTTCAAAGAAGAGAGTTGTTTTTAGTACTGTTTCTTCAAGAATCTACCTTATTAATTGATCTCTTAATCAGAAACAAAAATACAAGTATACAACATAACAACAGTATGTTCTGTTTTTCTTTTGATCAAACCAAATCAATTAATTTTATTAAGAAGACTAAAAGAAAAATGTCACCAAGGTTTTATTCTTAAATTAAATGGGTAAAAGCCATTTTCTTTTCCTACAACAACTACCAAGGTTTTTTTATTTCACATGAATTTATTTATTTCCTGATAATCTTGAAGTTATACATTATTTTACTTTTCCTCAAGCATGGAATTTGGTTTTATAGGTTAGTAGAAATGGGCATAGATCCAGAACACATTCAAGTGCAAATAAAGGAACAATCAGACCAAAGACATGGCAGCCTTCACTGAATAGCATTTCTGAGGCTACAAGCTGATGATGATTTTCGTCTTTTCGGCCAATAATTCAAATTTAACTAGGAGATAAGGCAAGGGGAGAAGCCTTAATTCATCAACTTATGAGATTTCGGATTCAAGGGAGTTGAATTTAAACAACAAATCTTCGGAATGAAGATCCGGGTCATGCAGAAAACTGTAAATATATGACAGGAAATGCAGTTGACATTGTTGTACTCAGTTGCTATTGTATTGTTAAGTGATTTCTGAATTCAGGAATAGGCTTTTATCTCATGACATTTTCTCATTAATGGAAGATAAATTGCTCTTATTAGTTCAGATATATTGTCTGCTTCGTTTTTATTAGCTTGTAAATGACATGAATTGGGCACATACCATTTCTTAGCCTTTGCTCTATTATTGTTTGGAAAAAAAATAGTAGAAATAAAAAGCATAAATGATGCGCAATAGTGTGAAATTGTGAATTATTTACGTGCCTAGTCAATTAGCATGACGGAATAATAAGGGCCACTGACAGAAAAATAAAAGCATTCTATGATTTCCTTGACGGGGACAAACATTTTCTACTGTTTCATCATCGACAAGTGAAAAACTACTAGTAAATACACAGCTTACTTAAGTGTGCCGATAGAATATCATGGAAGTGGTTGAACATCACAAATTCTCATTTGTGACGGGATGACCCGTCGCAAGTTTGCGACGGGTCAATCCCCCTCACAAAGAGCAAGTGTACTTGCCTTGCCATTTGCTCTTCGTGAGGGGGATTTGACCCGTCACAAGCAAGACTTAGTGGTTGAACATAGATCTTAAACAGAATTTACAAAGATATCGATACTAAAACCATCAGAGCTTTTTAACCACGAACTTCTGATCGAAGAACAGTGAGAGTGAATTTCACAAATTACGCTAAACATACGTTTGAAACCAATTTGGATCTCTCTATTTCCTCCCCTTACCCATTTCCTCTCGATGGTCTGTACAAGTCCGAGAAGATCTAATAGTCCATTGTTTGATACAATGACCTGGTGGAAAAGGAATAGTGATTTTAAGTTGTTCTAATAGAGGACATGGAATAAAACGGACAGAAAATGAAATGGAGAAGATTCATACTCGTTTCAAACAAAAGTCATACTCCGTAATAAATAACTGCAGATAGTACTACCACTCTACCACTCTACCACCTACTTATTTGCTGGCAATCTAGTTTATAAGATATCTTTCAGGAGGTCAATCAATGTATCAATGTACTTCATCTGTATCACCCCATTAATACGTTTCAACTAAATCTATGTACAAGTTTTAGGAAGGATTTTCAGATATATTAGCCCAAAACACTGTTTCAGTCTCTAAAAGCTCACTAAAAGACTCTTTACCAAACTATCCGAAATCCGCTATGATACGACTTGATGAAGAATAAGCAGAAAGGGAAGTAGGGAAATGATCAAGTTCTGGAAAGGAGTTCAAGAAATCAATTAAGCAAAGATTATAAGATTCCCTTGGATATTTGTTAATCATCAAACATGCCATCTTTTACTTAAGAATAGCCATCAAAACCGAATTCCTAACTTTGAAGTTATTAATTCTCCCTTTTTAGTTTTCCAGGGTATCTAAAGCTACAAAAGCAAATGTTAAAACTCTCACTTTCTGCTGTAGATTTCCCTAATAAAGGGAGAAAAAGATAGACTTTTGTAGAAGATTTAGAAAAGACATCCACAACCAGCTCATTTGAATACTTTGTTCAATAGTTATTATGTGTAACCATTGTATACTGCGACGGACAAAAAATGACCATTTTATGATAACCGCAACCATTTTATGCTAAAAAAATGACCATTTTAAAAAAAGGTGGTAACTTTGTAAGTAATAAAGGTGGTAATTTTTAAATCATAAAATTGTCACTTTTTACGTGGTCGCATCATACAACAGTCTTATACTCCGTAGTATAATTTGATTACTTTGATAGCATGAAAATTAGGTGCATTACAACTCCTACACTTGATGCTTAGTGAGTTAGTGATAGCCCACAGAGATTAATAGAATGCATAGATGGTGGGGCATTAATCTTAATATCTTATACCATTTCATCATATAAGATTTGTCCCTATAGTATAGGAATGTGTATAATAACAAGATTAATAATAAGAGCTGACTAAGTTTGCAATCATTGATGGTACAAGCATGCATGATATGAAGATGATGACCATGCACATGTAATCATAGTTGGAATCTTTACTTTTACCTGATGAGCGTGGTTTACTGGGTGCTCATGACATCAAACTGGTCAAAACCTTGCACTTAACTCAAGAGAGGCACAACTTTATTGAAATTCATATCATCATTACAATTCCAGTGCCTTGTGTTGTGCTCCAAGCGGGAACGATGGCTCGGACCTACAACGTCTCTCCTGCAATAACAAAAACAATACTCCGTATATATTACTCGTATTCAACATCATTACCCCAAATGCTTTAAAAGGTTGCCGTCTGAAATAAAGGGGTCTAATGTACGCAACCTTTTAGTTATGTTGAACATAAAAATATTGTATACGGCTGACCATAACAATACTGCATCATGAATTGCATCGACGGACTTCTAAATCACAATATTATAGTTTATAAATATTAGGTCATATTTTCCAAAAAAATATGAGCAACTAGTCCTTTTCTTAATTGAGAACGGAAATCACACATTATCTCGATTTCTAGAAGAGATGTCTAGGCATTGACGGTTTTATGAGTCATTTTGCATTTAGCTCAAAATATCCCGCTCGAAATCTATCCGATGAGTAATGACAGTAAAGCTACTGTTCTGCACCTTGTTATCTGGGAACATCTTGGTCCAAGCTGAGCTAATAAGGCTTTGTTAGCCACAGTATAGTAAGCCAGATTGCCCACTCTCATAGAAGTGAACATATTAGTCAGCAAAGCAATAATACTGTTGCACATGCCATGTTTCCATGTCTAAACACAGTAATCATCTCAATGGACTTGGAACTGTTTTCATGTCTGCAACTCAGATATTGGTGCTATAGTGCCTATACAGGTATAGATTACCAAAAGTCATTGCAAGAACATTTCCCTTGCTTAAATGTGTGGAAACGAGAACGGTCTCTCACAATAATTTCACGGTCATAAACACGCGAAATAGCCTTAAAAGCCGAGTGACAGTCTTCACATGTTCTGAGATTTTTAACAATCCTGATTAATTTCCCAGGCTTTGTACTCAGTAGTGCAAAAGCTATAGCCAACTTTTCACTATGTAAAGAAACAGCTTGCTCTTTATCCTCCTCACTTAAGTCGAATGTAACCTGTGCTGTATTAGTTGTATAACCTTCCAACTTTGCCTTATCCAAGATTTCTTTGAGTTTATCTCGAATCTCAGAAATCTGAGGATGTAGCTGATCGTCCACGCGAAACTCATGAGTAACACCGTCTAACTCAATCCAACTACATCCAAGTTCTGCGGTGTTCCTTCTCGGGCTCATTTCCTTCCGCATTAACCCAACACTCTCCCAATTACCCATATACGCGTACAAGCTCGAGAGAAGGATTTGACCACAAGAGCCAAGTTGTCGAACATGATTCATAACCCGCTCTGCTACATTGACATCGCGATGGGTCCTGCATGCACTAAGCAAAGACCTCCAAATTACAAGGTCGGGTTCGATAGGCATAGTCTTAACAACATCAAAAGCTCTTTCCAAGTGACCAGCACGGCCGAGTAAATCAACATACGATCCATAGTGTTCAACTCTTGGAGCAATGCCCCACAATTTCTCCATATCGTTGAAAATAGATGTACCCTCTTGAACTAGACCAGAATGACTACAACCATTCAAAATTCCGAGTATGGTTATCTCATTTGGTTCAATTCCTTCCGCAATCATTTTCGAGAAAACCCACATTGCATCCTGCCCATGACCATGGATTGACAAACCAGAAATCATACTTGTATAATTGTGCACATCCCGCTTCGACATTGTATCAAAGACTCGCCTGGCACAGTCTATCCTCCCACATTTAGCATACATATCAACTAGAGCAGTGCATATATTCGAAGACACTGGAATACGGTTCCTCTCAATATATTCATGAATTAAATCCCCTCGATCAAGCGCACCCAAGTTAGCACACGATGATAATGCACAAACAATGGCAGCCTCATTAGGCTTCACCTTACCATCACCTAACATCCCGTCAAAGTAATCCAAAGCATCAATGTACCTCCCAGCATTAACAAAACCCGAGATCATAACCACCCACGACACATCATTACGCAAAGGCATCCGCTCAAAAATACCACGAGCTTTATCAATACACCCATGTTTAGCATACCCACCAAGAAGACTAGTCCACGAAAACACATCTCGGTCCGACATTTCATCAAACACCTTCTGTGCATCCCATGGTCTCGCAAAAACCGAGTACATATTAACCAACGCATTTCCAACAAACAAACCCGTCACAAACCCAAATTTCACAACCAACCCATGAACCAATTCACCATATAAACACGACCCATGACGCGAACAAGAAGTTACAACAAATGTAAACGTATAATCATCAGGTAAAACCGTAAAAGACCGATCAATCGACAACATACGACGTAAATACTTAACAGGTTCGTAACAATTGGATGTTTTGGAATGTGCCCTAATGATTAAGTTCCATAGTATAGTAGGAGGAATTGAAGAAGAAGGGTAATGATCAAATAAGAAAGTTGCGGAATTGAGATTTTGAGAAGAGAGATAAGAGTGAATTAGGCAAGAAATCAAAGGGGGATTAAATGAGAGTGATTGAGTTAGAATTTGGGCATGAATTTGCTTCAATTGAGGAAGATGAAGTTGTTTTCGGAGCAATTGATGAAATGAAGACATTGTTTGATTTAGTTCGGTAGTTTGAATATTGGCGCCAACCTCGGGTTTATATTCAAGGTCAACAAAGTCGTTGACTATATGACTTTCGTTGAATTTAACTCTTTTGAGCTGATTTCAAAGATCGGGGCTACCACAAAATTTTTTCATTCGAAAGGATGAAATAGAGTGGTCTTACAATCGAGTATCAACCTAGTCTTCTCACCTTATAATACTAAAATTAAAATCAATTTCATTATTTGGTATTATAGATGCTCGTGCCTAGTCTTCCGTACTCCACCAACTTACTTTAGATACCCGGCGGGATTATATTTTTGTATTATTCTTAGATTTAGTCCATAGTAGTGTTCTTCAATTATTTATGTATAGCGGGATTGACAAGCCTCTAACAATATGTAATTGAACCTTTACTTTTGCCAAATACTCACTTTGTCCCGGTTAGTAATTACACTTTTTTGGAGTTTCAATCAATAGTTTACATTTATTTTTTCGTAAATAAACCAACTTAGGTGGATTAGAACCATTACATTTCTTTGGTTTTGCTTGTAGTAAACTCATTTATCTCTCCTTACCTTAATAAATGCGTATAAAGCAATTTCAATTTTTTTTAATGACCCAGGGAACACCCTGCAAGCTCCGGGACCACGTAAGTCATCAAGGTTATCCTTGATGGCAGATAACCGCAGCACTCACGTGTAAGGAGTCGAACCCAAGACCTCTCAATTCATTGTCATTGCAACGCTTTGAGGCACTCACGCGTTCCACTACCAGTAGGTCTCCCTTGTGACGGGTCGGACCTTGCGACGGGTTTTTCCTCTAACAAAATGGGTAGAGGGAACATGTGGGGCACCCCCCATGTGCTTCCCCTTTTCCCTTAAATGGGTCATTTGTGAGGGGAAGTGGTACCCGTCGCAAGCTTGTGACGGATACTGTCCGTTACAAACAAGAATTTGTGTTCCACTACACTCAAGCCACTTTTAATTTTAAACCATTGAATGAGACTAAGGGTGTATACCCTTAGGTACAAATGTACAATATGTAGGGGATATTACTTATTAGGCAAGTTTTTTTTTTACCAAAACACATGAGCAAATAAAAACCATATAAGCTTAATAATACGGAGTAATAACACATGAAGTATAGATTACATGAAATTACACTCTCACAAAAACTCGCCTCTATCTCAGTGAATTATTTACGTTTACTTTATTTTGTGAGAGATCAAAAATAAAGGAAATGTAAACTATTGACTGAGACGATTGGAATAAAAAGAAATAAATAAAGTCGTAAAGAAAAAGAAGCAAGTGCAGAAATTCCAGAACAATGAAGTACAATTACAAACACAAATACACAACATTCATTACAACAAATGGGAAATGGGAGATGGGAGATGCAATACCAAGTCACATAGTCTACTCAATCATGGTCTATCCTGGTAGAAATCTACATGATGTCTTAACCACACGGTCCTCCCTCTGAAGCCAACCCCTGCTTCCGTTCTGAAGCTAGATGCGGTTATGGAGAGACCGAGGATGAGGATGAGGATGAAGACGGAGATGGTTAACCAATTACTATTATTGTACTTCACCATTTCTCTGATCTAACGATTATGATAATTAAGCTTTTATTTTGTGTTGCATTACAATGTCATCCCGTACCTTTTTATATACTGCAAATGCTACTATACAACCGTAGTATACGCGACGAGAATAATGTGACCACCACTTTTATATTTATTTATTTGGCCAACTAATTATAGACGTGACATTACCGTTCATTGCTTACTACCTACCGTATATTTATTTATTTGGACAGCTAATTATAGACATAACTTGTCGTTACAAAATCACACGTTCTAAGTTCATGGGTGAGGTCTTAATTTTAAGAGGAATACTATTACCTACTCGTATCTTCTTTGAGATGAGTATATGATTACCATAAAGTTTATTTCACCCGCTTGTTTGACTTTAGTACAAGGAAAACAACTATTACTATGAACCGTTGTTACAAGAAAATTCAGAGAAGGTTGGAATAAAACTGTCAGTAGCATTTCTCTTTTAATGATAAAGTGGATAAAAGATATCGTAGTTTATTGTTCTAATTATTTATTCACACTTAAGTAAAATACCAAATAATAAACTCAAGCTAAGCAAATGATTGAGACGAAGGAACGAAATACATGTCATTATATATAAATCTTGTCTTTAAACGGTGAAGAGTAATTTATAAATTTTCCACGGTTCATAACCTTCTAAGAAGTTTATCTTAAAAACAAAGACGTAGAATTTACACGGAATTAATATTAGTTAACTCGAAACAAAACCAGCATTTTGGTTGAAGGCACATCTTATATCATCGTGATCAACCTCAACATACCAATTATATGTCTAATATTCTTTTTTATTAGTCTGGTAGTACGAGGGGAGAACATTATTTACTGGATCTTAATAATTTAAACAACGGATAATCATAGATATAATTATTTGTGTTAATCAGAGATTATTGAGAATACATCAATTCGTTTAGTTATATGTACAAACCTATTTACATCAAGACTCTCTGATTGAGTTTGTTTTTGCCAAAAAAAAAATAACGCTAAAAAAAATATCAATTTGCGTAAGGGGATGCGAAAATGCATTACGAGCTCAAGTTGGTGATGGATCATCTAGAATTTCGTAACCGTTGGCAAGTCAGTGGTTATCTCAAATTGCATTCACTTTGCTTTTTTCGAATAATCATTATACTAGTTCATTATCGCCTCTCTATATAAGTCATTAGCAGGTCACTAGTTCATTATCGCATCATCCATATAAGTCATTTGTAGCCTTGTAGGTCACTAGTTCGATTCTCTTCTGGTTGAGATGGGACAAATCGTATTCTCACTTACTCATGTCAGTTATCCAATTAGCCCCGTATCGCATCATCCATATATGTCATTTTATCCATTTTCGGTATTTCCGTTGCTTATGCATGTTGTGTAAAACTATGGAAAGATAACCAAGTACTCGGTAAGTCGGCAGTTCTTTTTTATGCCATTGATGAAGAAGTCAACAGGTTCCAAGGTTTCTGATATTACTCGATATATATACACAATAAACATTGACAAATAATCAACAAGTGTCAGGATGGCCGAGTGGTCTAAGGCGCCAGACTCAAGTTCTGGTCTTCGAGAGAGGGCGTGGGTTCAAATCCCACTTCTGACAATCTTTTTCATTCTCTTATTTTATTTAATTTTTAACTTCAGGATTTCATTACTGAATTTATTAATTAATAATACTTGTTGAAAAGGCTTCAATATTTACACGATACAATCTTCTAAGAGCATTACCTAAACTATTACACACGTTATATACACTGCCAACAAAAAGCTCTTCACGAGCGCATGAAGTCCCCGGCTAAAAATCAAGCTCTAGCTCGAAAGTTACCTCATGACTGTCGATACTTTTGTATCTCCGGTAAGTGTGTTCTTCTTGTTACCACTAGCCTTCGCAATGAAAACCATCTGAAAATACTCGACAAAACTCTCCATCTTCTGTGAGCAGGTCCCCGTACAATATGAGACGAAGATCTTGATCTTAGGAAGCCACTATAAGCAGTCTGTAAATCAGCTTGAGAATCCAAACCTGGAGTTGCAGGTTGCATGGAAGCGTAATCTATGTCCATAAATCCTAGATGATCATCGTCTTGGAAAGCTTGAGCGAGGGAGTCGCAAAACAAGGAATTAGTAATTTGTACCGGAATGTCTAGCGGCTGGTCATATCTCAAGTCCAATGTATCCATGTTTTGTAGCGAAAACTCATCTGAACTACTTAAACATCCCAAAGAATAAAGCGGTGAAAGGATATCAGGGGAAGGCACACTTGATTGTCCATAGTTGAATCTATTTATCTTTTGTGAAGATAAATCCTTACTTGCCTCTGAAGTTTCCGTCCTTGAAGAGCTCGGTTCTTGTGAAGACCCACCAATCAGGGAGTTTATGTCTTCAAAGGAGATTACACCATCCCAGTGTTGAAAGCCCTCGGTCACCATTCGTAATGCATCTAGCTGGAAAAGGTAATAATCACGGAGTCTTGATGCATTCGGAGAAGGCTGAAAATAGAACAATATTAACATTTTATTAAAGGTATAAAGAAGCATACCTTCTCGGCTTCAGACATCTTATCGAATGGAGAGAACTGGCTTTCCGAATAAAGTCCCAATATTTGTCCGACCACATTGAAGATCACCCCATTCTTATGTTGAGAATTAAGCGAATAGTACAAGTAAATTCTCTTGTCAATCACACATGTCCGAGCATGTTCTACTGTAACATCCCACATCTTGGCAGACATGCCAGAGCCCAGAATCTGAAGCGTATCAAGAAGACAAATGTCGTTAATAATGCAACCTAATAACCGTTATCGAGTACATCACCAAAACACACATCTAAAAGCCCTCAAAGGAGAACGAGAATCAAAGCAGCAATTTATATGAAGATAGCACTCAAAGGTCAAATCTTCATATGCATGCAATCAGGATAGAATAAAATGGATCAACAAACAGATATACATATGAATGTTCTTACATTTCTGAGACGAGCAGGATCTAGATTGAGCAAAATCAGGAAGTCCTTCACAGTCTTCACTCTTTCAATGCTCAGTCGCTTGTGAAAGGCGCCGTCTTTGCCTATCTTTTCCAACCTCCAAACTTCATCAAATAAAGACGGGGGATGGTGTTTCTTGTACACTGCAATGTAGTTTATATTTTATAAGCTTCAACAAAATACGTTGTAACAATTCAAGGGAAAAAAATCACTCAGACAACACTTACTCATATGACCCTGAAATATCTTGCCACTAAGTCCCTGCTCTTTAGTTATTAAGTGAAGAAGATATCTAAACAAAATATGTTATTACTCGTTTTCGAAAGACATGCCAACTGAGACCCCATTAGCTACGGTTTTCGTTTGGTTCCGGATAATCCAATTAATGTAAAATATCACTTGCCTCACTGTGTATGATCTCAAGAGCAGAATATAACTACAAAGTACCAATTTAAATAGAAGATATAAAACCAATCTAGCTCCTAAATAAAATATAAATCGCAGAGCATAAAGTACAATCATACTAATAATAAACTCCATAGACAATTTAGTTAGTTTTCATTTCATGTAACTTCCAAAATTTCACATATTCATGGAATATAGAACTCCGAGAGAAGTGGGAAATACTACTTGGCCTAAAGTAGCAAATCTAGCAGTCAGAATTTTGCATTTTGTTAGCCTATAATGCAGCATCCAATATTTAATTGATAAAATTGTGAGAAAGTTGCATATATGATGCAGCAACTATAGCATGCTAAATTTTATACCTTACGTAGAAACATATACACATGTAGAAATTCATTGGAGCTAATTATTGTAGCTTTATACGGAGTAATGACTTATTCTGCACTTCATTTAATGAAATAACTAAGATAGCAAACAAAATTTAAAGGTAACCATGAAACGGCTATAAGAAGATCGAAGTACTCACACTCTCCACGATGATCCCGAACAATGAAAGATTCTGTCTTTGCTTCTCTAATCGTAGCTCCGTTAGAGTTTCCAACAACTCTTACCCCTAATCTGAATCTACGACTCCTTGTCCAGCTTGAGTTATCTGTGAAAGATATTTCCCCAATAGCGCCAATGCCCTTTTTCAAAAATACATGAACATCTCCAGTAAGAAGAGGTTTCTTCCCCTCCCTTTCTCTGACAATATTGTTTTTGAATTCTTCTAATGTCCAAGTCTCCCGCTCATCCCCGTCAAAGTCTCCTTCGAGAACTACTATCTCCACTTTAGCAGAGGATTCAGAAGCATCCACCACAACATTATCATCCCTAAGAGCATCTATTAAAGCAATTTTGATTGCAGAACCGTCTTCTCCTTCTATTCGGGTTCCAGTAAACACGGGAAGTGAGAGTGTGCTCAAGAACTTGAGTTGCAAGCTTCTTGACTCAGAATGCGACACATCATCCTCGGAATTCCTAAGAAAAATCACAAGGATAACATTAGAAAAGCTAATCAAAATCAAGATCGGGCCAGAACTAGAAAAAATGACCTTTTTTTCCATATAACCGACTTTGGTATCAATTTTGGAGTCAAAGTAGTACGTCAGTAGTTTTGAATTTACTTTTTACAGTGGTAGTAGTTTTCATAAGAGTTTGCAAAAGCTAGTAATCAACTAAAATATTACCCCACTGCCTCGAAGGCTCCTACCTCACCGACTTAATCCCTATGTTGAAAAACATAGAGGTTGCTTCTACACACGAGATGAAAACTAAACTGGTCGGTTACTGATTCAGTGATTCACCATATAAGAAGCACACAAACTCTAAGAGCCTCATTTTGCTTTACGCTCATATTCAAATCCAAAGAATAGTAAGTTCATGGCTATTGTTGAACGTGGAAATGGAAATATTTGAATTTCAATAGATCTATAAGCAAGTACAACAACTGGAGTAAGAGGATTCTCACCGTTTTAAATTGACGACATGCTTTTTTATTGCAGACTCCACCTCTTCCTTGACCTGAGAGAGAAGGGAATTATTCAACCGAAAATCATAACACTAAACAACAAGATTGATAATTATGATGAACTTGAGCAGTCACTGGTCCTGTCTCGCAACTTACATCTGATTAATATTACTCGTATGAAATTATGATATCAATAGCACTGTCCTGAACTTTAAAGTAAATCTACAATAGCAGCCCTTATTTGGCAAAATGTTGGTGCTTTAAGAGTTTAAGGTAAATTATGTCTCGGAGCTCTTCAACATACCTTCTAATCTCTAAAGAGAAGACAGCTGAGTTATTTATCCATAAATACTAGCAGCTACTAAACTATTCCGAACAATGATACGAACACTGTGCAGTCAGCAGAAGGTCATGCACATTGGTAGAAGTTTTATTCCAGCTTCTACTACTGTCACATCATTTCATACCATTATTTAAAAAATGAACCCCTTCGAAACCTACATTCATCAACTCTCAAACAAGAAGTCGACGGTCTCAAGAAGCTCCTTAATAAGAACAAAAGCGACTCAATAACTACATGGTAAACAGTTAATGTCATACTCGGTAGAATCCATCTAGTCTGATGAGTCATGATATACAAAAACTAGAAAATGCTACTAAAACTACTTTATTTATGAGTCCTGAATGAATAGCTCGGAAACAGTTCAAGTCTAGCAACTTTAACAATAGCATCCTGAAAAGCACGAGGCTGATAATAAGAATATTATGCTCAATAACATTGTTTTACTTGCACTTTTTATTTTAATCAATCGAAAAAATCACCTTCAATGCATTTAAGATAATGAAGAAAGGTTAGCGTGCTTACAACTCTGCGAAGCATAGGCTCCAGCACATGTTGAAAGCTCTTCTGATTCATCACCTCCATAACAACACTAAAATTTCAAACGAAACATGTATGTCAGGAGAAAGATCATACAACAAAGATCACTAATTTTATCAGCAAAGGCAGGTAATTAGTTCCTCATTGACAACCAAATATATTTTGAGACAACTTTGTCATGTCAACTATCCACATTGAATGTGCGCTCGCTGTAATGTTCATGTAGACGTATGGTGATATTAAACTATCAACAATATATGCCAACCAAAAAAATTCAAAAGTTTAGCCCTGATATCATTACAGACAAAATGTGTAGCGGTAAAAGTGAAACACATTCTATTTCGTTTTGTGACTCTCGGCAGAGGTAATTCGTCTTACTTAGACGGGTACAAGAAGATTATGAGAAGAGTAAATAACACACTTTGAAATACTCACTCAGAACCACATCATGACAGCCTTCTATCCTTTTTGCATCTCAAAGTACTCCAGTATTCACGATTCAGTTGAGCAAACATTATGCAACATTTAAATCAATAAAGCTCTTAATAGAACAGCCAATTCTACTTCCTAACTAATAAAAAACCATTTCAGTTAACAATTGCAGTCCCAAATTAATTCAAATATGGGTTTACTATTAGTATGTCATACATGTAAGATTATGAAAGCCGGAACTCCAAGTATCAGTTTAAGCTTTTGGTTGAGACTTAGAGATGGTTTCTTGACATGGTATCAGAGTCATGTGAGTAAAAGGTCACGGGTTCAAATATCACCACCCTCATTTCTAAAGTGGAATATTCAGCACCAGGTTCATAGGCCTACAGTTGCATCCACATTTGCAGCCCAATGGACATTCGTGTGAGGAAACGTGTTAGAGTATACACTTATTGCATAGATAAATAAATAATATCACCTTGAAATAGATTGTTTATATTAACAAGGCAAAATGACAATCAAAAAGTACCTACTCCTGCAATTCATATTCAACCTCTTAATTTCAAACAAGCAAACATATCACATATCAGAAAATCAGAAATGGATTATAAAATGTCACACCTGAAATAGTGAAAAGCATAAATGAAATAGTTAACAAACCTAAAACATTAAATAAATAATAGCCCATGTTTCATGGACATTGAACTTTCGCAAATTCTCATTATAGACGGACCTCAGCTAAAGAGGGGCTAAATGTGGTCATTTTAACGATAATGTGACCGTGTGACAAACAAGCAGTTATGCTTAGAAAATGGTACTAGAAAATGATTCTAGTTACATTTGTCGTTAAAATTCTCATATTTGGCCTGTTTTCAACGAGACTTACTGTTAAACTTTTAACCAAGCCAAACCCACCATCCAAATTCAAACCAAAACACCAAAGAAACAAACTTTATCAACCGAACAATCACAAAAATTAATCTTTTTCCCAAACAAAATACAAATAAATTCACCTTCTAAAACAAGGGGTACTTCTTCTCCTTTTATCATCAGGGCTATTATTACCCTGAACATTCCCAGAAGTTGAAGCATCATCTGTATTCCTTTTCTGAGACATTTCATCAACAAAACACCTTCTTAAAATATTATTATTACTCTACAACAACAATTGCGGCGAGGGGATTATACACTGTTGTCGACGATAAACACACATAAAAGAAAGACTATGTCCAACTACCATTCATTTATTCACACCCCAACTAAATAATAATAATAATAACATGCACTTGTGTTGTTATTATTTTTTTTGTTGGTAGAAAAACTACTACTCATATAACAAAAAAAAACATACAAAGTTGGTGAATATAAATGGCTAAAATTACTTGGGTATAATCCAAAATAACCAAAGTAATTATCCTTTTTATTATTATTATTATTATTATTATTATTATTATTATTAATATTATTATTAAAACTGACAAATAATCTTGTTCTATCCATATCTATAAATATCTATAAATTGCCAAATTTTGCCCACCCCCCTCCTTCCTCCTACTATAATCCACCAAAAAAAACAAAAACCAAAACTAATAAAATAAAATAAGGATTGTATCACAAGATATTGGGTATTGTTTGGTATGAATTTCAAAAGGGTATAAACCCAGATAAAAAATATAAAAAAAAATGGGAAATATTATTGTGATTTTGTATTTATTGGTATATTTAATTATATTTAATAATTTAGGGTGAGATTAGGAAATAGGGAGGAAGCTTCTTAAAGGGGATTATTAAGATGTTATTGAGAGAGTGGGAGAAGGGAGTTTGGAATGGAATTTAGTTTGAGAAAGCGCGTTAAATTGTGGGGTCATTCTGTGGGCCCACTTGGACACGTAGTTGTTTTTGTCTTTGAACCTGACGTGGCATGGGTTTATGGTTTATGTCCACGTCTGCTAGCGTTATTCTTTTTAACGGGATTCTTTTGGCTTTGACTGAATAATTTTGTGTGTAGACTTGCCTATATGTCGGGTTAGGGTTAAGTCGGGCCTGGGAACTTAGGTCCTTGCTCGTTTTTGAGACTCTAAATTTTGTTTTAGACGGGTATTATTACACTGATTGCCTAGAAAAAATTTAAATTTTTATTACAATATATGATAGTATTTGACTCGTCTTAAACTTAAGATGAATAATGATCGCCTTAAATGAAAATTTGTGTTTTTGGGAAGGGCCAAGCTGGACTTGCTCGAGGTTGGACCTGATTCCTTTTCTTTTTTTCAGCGGCCCTAGGAAGGTCCGGCCACATATTTGGGACCCGGTCCCGGTCTGATACATAAAAAGGTTGTGTTGGACTAAGGTAGGCAGGCGGGTTGTTGAAAACATATATAGCTCAATAGCACCAGGGTCGTATAATAACTAGCAAGTTCAGAAGGTTCTCATAACAGGGGCCGAAACTTTTAGGGGTCTAATTTAGTAGCTAAATATTGATATTTGAATACCGTCTATTATAAAAATTAATTTTTCCTTCTATATGGGTCCTCAAACGGTCATTTAGAACTGAGCCACTCAAATTTATTTAACGGCCCTAGAAAGCACAGGTATGGAAGATTGTGGGTTGAGTTGGGACGGACTAACCCATACTTTTGGTCGGCTCTATTTTTTAGTACAAGGGATTCATATGTACGATTTGGTTTAAAAATGGGTTCAGTGGAGTTATATAATTGATCTGGTATCGAACTTCATTTAAATGTATCACCTCCAAATACTAAAATGAACAGAACTATATCTAATCCACTGAACAACATAACTAAACACCGTGTTATAATAGATTATTTCTCATTAAATTTTCACCTATTTCTTTACCTTAACAAATACCCTAGGGGTTATTGTTATCATTTACCTTATAATAATTAGGAAAACTACTCTCATTTAAGACGAAGTGACTCATCTTAAGCTCACTTATCTTAAGCTTAAGACGGATCGTTCCGTCTTAACTGAAAATTTGTGATTAGGAAAAAGGTGAAGTAACAAAACTTGAAGTTGAAGGTTGTATAGTCAAATCATTGCATTCCTAAACTCAATAGAACAAGTACCAAGTACTATAACTGTACGAGATGACATGACCTTCATTACTGTCGACAATCCAAACTACCAATGTGACCGTTAATGTCTCGGAAGCTTCGTTCTTTGGCGGGGGAATATTGTGTGATTTTGTGATAACGACCATTTATTTTACTCTCATTTAGCGCCAACCCTTTAAATGTCGTCGTATATCGAAACATAACATATTAACATCGCCTCTAAAATAATTCGTGACATACGTAAGTTTTGAAGATGAAGCTTTAGATGATACAAAATATTATCGGAGTGGTTTAAAAGTCTCCATTATAACAAATAATAATAATACAGTTAAATATACGCAACATGACATATGTTTGTAGAATTACCAAGAAATATGTCAACGAAAGTTGAATTGAATTTATGAGAGTTGAAATGAACTTATAGAAGTTAAACATTGAACTAAAGTTTTCTGAATTGAATTTATAGACGTTAAATTGAATAAAACTTATTATAAAAGTTGAACTGAAAATAACTTAATTTATACAGACTACAAAGTATAAGTTAAATTAAACTTAAAGGGAGTAACTTTAAACCGGTAAACGGGGCTTAAGAGCTCTCGGCCTTGCGTTCAAACTAGTTGGAATACAAACAATGAACAATTAGTTATGTAGTAGTTGATTGCCAGTTGATTGGAATCATGGATAATACCAATTCTTGTTACTATTTTATATTCTTAATTCACAATAATGTAATCTACGATAAGATTGACAATTGGGTCCATATGTCATGTAGCTTGAACTGTAATTCTGCACTGTTCGAATTGAAAGAATATCCGTTAAATAGATGTTAAATTTGAAGATTGCGAAAATATGTACGTTGGAAGAGATCGGAAGCTTCATGCATCAATGCATTCAAGTGTCACCATGCTTAATTAACCAAGCAATCAAGCATGAAGCATGGTATAATAATGGAGTTTCCAATACTATTACTCTAATTATTTATTAAGGAGTATAAAACTTAATTCTCGTAAAATTATAATTAGTACTCCCTCCATCCCTGTTGGGTTCATATTGATGATGACATGCCAATTTAACATGTTTATCAAGTGACTATTTCTTAGGTTTCAATGTCTCTCCATTTGCAATGTTGATCAAGAAAGAAGTCAAAGATCAAGTCAAGAACTCTTCATAGTTGTTGTTGTCTTAGGATGTGAGTACATTTGTAAAGGTAATAGAATACATCGTTTGGCAATAGTTTGTGGCAACAGTAAGCATGACTGTTGCCTCAATGTCTGGATAATAACAGTTGTACTTATGAAAACTGGTAACAGTAAGTACAACTGTTGCTTCTATCTGCAACTCTTGAATCGAAACCATTTTGTCATTTCAAATATCATTTTCATCAAAAATGTGTTTTATAAACAATCTGAATTGGGAAGTGATTTATCAAATTAATTAAAGAATGTTTTACTTTTTAGAATAAGACAAAGGAAGGCTTTTTGAAGAAGCTAACATATAACCAAAGGTCAAAGCCACTTTTATTGACTTTGTGTACTAACACTCAACCTCTCCATCATTACCTTTGGTAGCCTTACTTTCTTTGTGAAACATCTCTTTCAACAAGTTTACTTCCATGTTGACATCCATACGTTTGAATGATCAACTCTCCCAATAATAATAATTTAATATCACTTCATGCTTACTCCCTACCTCTATAAATAGAGGACATTAAATGTTCAGATTTTCTAAGACTTTCCAAAGCATTATCTTTCATTTGCAAATTTGTTTAAGTGTTTTCCAAAACCTTTTCTTTGCAAAAGTATTCAAAGTCTTCAAAAGTTGCAGTCCAGACTACTGTTACCATTGTGATATATTCTTGTTACTTGAATAGTTAGATCTTATAAATTGTCCTCACAAGTTCTTTTTGAGAACAACATTTGAGGAACAAAGATCCTGTAACTTTTCAATTCAAGAGTCGAGTTTTAGAACAAGTGTGTTCTTAAACTCTTTCGCAACCGGAGTAGGTTGTTGGCCATTTTATTGTAGGGGTTTTTAAGTTGTCGGAGTAGATTTCTTATTAACAAAGCAATATAATGAAGATTGGACGTAGGCCCTTAGAGTGAAGGTCGAACCAATTCAAAATCGTGTGTTGATCTTTCCTTTCATTATTTTCGCTGCACTTTTTATTTACGTACTTTGATTAAGCATAACAACAGTCTTCAATACTGTTAGCTACAGCTTCGCTTCAATCTGAAAGGAACTGGTAACAGTTCAACTGACTGTTGCCACGATCAAGACTCTTCTTTACACTTCCGCTCAACTCACTTTAATTCATAAAGACTTAGTTGAAAATTTTAAAAGGTACCTAATTCACCCCCTCCCCCTCTTAGGTACTAGGAATCCATACTCTTCAATCCCCAATCAAACAATTTGTTTATTTAATACTCTATAAGTGGGGTGTCCGTGAAGAAATTCATTGTTAGGAGTTACAAATCTGACTAGTGCTTAAGGGATTGAAAGTACTACTCATATCAACAAAATGCATTTTATTTTCTGATTATCCATGCAAAAGAACTTCATGGTTAACCGCGCTTGGCTTACAGGAGTCTTAGGATGAGTGACATCATGAGAAGGTTCCCGAGGTGCGCATGAGTGAAGACAAAATGCGCTGAAAATGACCCGTATTGATCCGTGGGCCATGTATATAGTCTGGCATGCTACCGTGAGTGACCGCTTCCGACACGGTCTGACAGGCTACCGTGAGTGACATCGTCGTTTATCTAGATCACCAACATGTAGTGTAACACCCCGGCCCTAAACCTTGGGTCGGGAGCGGTAATTCATGGTGGCTCGTCATGCTTTGTACATGACCCACAGATCAACACGGGTTCTTTTCAGCGCATTTTGGCCTCACTCATGTGCATCACGAGAATTCTTAGGATGTCAATCATCTTAAGACTACTCCCAACCAAGTACGCTTAACAGTAAAATTCTTTTGCATGGATAACCATAAAATAAAGTGTCATTTGGTGATATGAGTAGTACTTTCAATCTCTTTTAGCATTAGTCAATAATTAGGCATATCAATGGAACTTTGCAGGGGCACCCCCCATGAAGTATTACACACTGCCACTTGAAGATTGCAACGTTCTCGTTGCATCTGGCAGCAGTCGATCGCAATCAAGCCCATAATCCTCTCTCGCTAGGTGAGTGACTCGGGGACTCCTGACCACATGCTTACTACACGGTTGCTGAATTGCATTGATACCACTTGGAACACCGTGCCCCCAAATTCTAGGTCGGGAGCGGTCACTCACGGTAGCTCTTCAGGCTTTGTGCATGACCCAAAGATCAACATGGGTCATTTGAAGCGCATTTTTTCATCACTCACGTGCATCCCGGGAACCTTCTTAATACTAGTCTCAACCAAGCACGCTTATCAATAGAGTTTTTTTTTTTTTTTCATGAATACCTAGAAAAAAAAGTGCACCTTGATGATATGAGTTGTAATTTTGATCCCTTTATGCATGAAGTATTACATGTACTTCCACCAAAAGACAAACGAGTGTTGATAACACCCTTTAAGTACCTCAAAATCCACTTTATCGCTTGCGAGTGACCTTTCTCGGATTTGCCGTAAATATGCTAATAAATGGCTGCTTGTGACATATCTGGACTTGTACACACTATGAATGGTAGCGAGTCCAGACCTAAACTCGACAGGTCGGCCCCAAGTGGGATGGGTATGAGTCTTATTTGTTCATACCCGATGAGTATAGGTGTTCTAAAAATCAATCGGGTATGGGTTTGGGTTTAAATTAGAAGGTCTAGATAAAGAGGTTTCGGTTTCGGTTTCAGGAGGATGGAGATAGAGAAGTAGTTGAACAAGAATGGTGGAAGAAAGAGAGAGAGAGATATAGGGTTTGTGGAAGAAATGGTATGTCATATGTGTTTAATAGACTAATCTTCGGTGTTAAATGATTTGGGTATGTGTTAATCGCTCACATACCAAGTAAGAAATAAGGAAGAATACATAGAATATGAGAGAGTAGTGGATAACATAATCACACATGCCACGACGATTTACTTGTTTGAATGTAAAATTGCTCACGGTTAAGTGTAAAACCGAACTAATTGAATGGCGTACGGAATCGGAATGAGCCGTTTCATTTTGTTTGGTTACAGTTCGACTAATAGTCGACGTAAACTTTATATCTTGACCAGTAATAATATTTAGTTATCATCCCTTAATAAAATCACCCCACATCGTCGGATGATCACTTAAAACAATATTTTTACCTTTATTCTTTGTTTTTCTCGTATTTATATATTACAGAGTATATTTTATCCGATACATGGTCTTAAATAAAAATTCGTCAATAATATTTTTTCCTTTTCTTCCCCAATAAACCCTTTTTATTTACTTTTCTGTAAGAAAAATAAATACAGTTGTAAACAAAGAAATCGTAGGTTTTGTTCGTTTGACCATAGCCGCCTTAGCCTTACTACACATCTCTTCAAACCTCCAAAAACTCCATTAAAATTCAATAAATCTACACAACTCACCTTCAATTTCCCTTTTAATGGCGACCAAAAACGAGGGCAAAGCTAAATCAAACTCAAAATCTGGTAAGTTAACTTTATTCAATACTAATTATTTACTGATTTCAACCATAAAAATTCAATCTTTTATTCATATAACTTACTCAGTATTAATTACTTCACAGTTTTGTTACTATGAAAAATTCAATCTTTATTCCTGTAATTCTCAGGTGGGAAGAAAAAGGAAACTGGGTTGGGTCTATCTTACAAAAAAGATGAAAATTTTGGAGAATGGTACTCTGAGGTATGATTTTATTTTTATGATTTTTATTTATTTATATATTTTATTTTTATTTTTGGTGAATTATGGGTTTTATGACAGTGGGTATTGTTGATTAATTATAGGTTGTTGTTAATGGTGAGATGATTGAGTATTATGACATTTCTGGATGTTATATTTTGAGGCCAACTTCAATAGCAATTTGGGAAAATTTGCAAGTAAGTTTATTGTTTCTCAATTATAATTATATGAATTAGGTTGCTTTTTAATTATTTTGCTGGTGTATTGGATTATTATTTGTGTCTTGGGGTACCGAAAAGTTGTTGATTAACTAGGTTTGGACTTGCCATTAATCGTTTATGAGACGGTATCGTTTATTCGTTTTTAACATCAGCCAGTATTTGGATGCAATTCCAAATTAGGTTTATTATTTGTAGGTTAATTTTGTAGGTACGGCCGTTTCATATACGTTGTTGTGTTGGATTAAGGTGATGATTTCACTATAACTAGATTGTAGGATTGTCGGATGAGTTTTTCTGCTGGAAAGAGTAATCAGTTTATTTACTGTCTTTCTCTTATTGTAGAGTGATGCTTGTCTCGGGATCAATTGACGTCCTTATCTCTGTAGTTTAGCCGTTTAGGGCCATTTTAGGATTGTAGGAAGAGTTTTTACGCTGGAGAGAGCATTCAGTTCTGTTACTGTCATTCTCTTATTATAGAGTGACGCGTGTATTGGGATTAATTGACGACCTTCTCTGTGTAGTTTAGGGCCATTGTATATTGATTGAGCAATGTGAAACTCATAGTGTTAGCCACGAGTCGTGACTCGTGAATACTGTAGTATGGAAGTAGCGACGGAGAGTATTTGGTGCTAGATTATAGTTGCAGGTGGGGTAATTCCGTCCTGCATACATGGGTTTTAACGTCCCTTACTTTTATTCCGCTTCAGTTTTGCCACTTTAGCTCGCATGTCTTCTGTTCCAGACATTTACAAGTATCAGCTCATTTGTGTGATTTGTAGTCTGATATCTGGTGGGAACCCTTGAGCGTAAATCGAAAAGCAAAAAGATAGAGTTGATGTCGTCTGACATTCTGACTCAATCTGCTGACTTAGACATCGGCAATTCTGCTGATCATTTCATTCTTTGACCTTGCAGTATTTTTTTGATGACAAAATCAAGAAAATGAAGATAAAAAATTGCTATTTCCCTCTGTTTGTATCACCTGGAGTACTAGAGAAGGAAAAGGATCACATTGAGGGGTTTGCTCCTGAGGTAATTTTTTTTAAACTTACAACTCTACTCTTATATGATCTGTTTTCTAGCTGATAGGTAATTAGAAATACTACATATCGAGTACCTTTGTGACAGTAGTTTGGTACCTTACATACAAAAGTACATATAAATTTACATGTGGTTTCTGCCTCTGTCGTTCTCTTACTTTGAGCAGAAAGTTATTACTGATTGTTGTGCACATCGTTTTTCTTTTCTGCTGTTTGTTATGCATTGTTTGTCGAGTAAACTTCCATGACTTAGGTTTGCATCCTCTTGTTTTTGTCGGACAATGTTTTTGCACTTGTGTTGTAACTGCCTGAATTTAAAGTTGTAGAAATCGTGCTTGGCTAGTGTGGACTCGGAGCACGATGATTTGTAGCGTAGCATGTTACTGGCCAAGTCCCCTTGGAATACGGTTACTTGAGATAGTTATACTTGTGCCTCTGTGGTTCCCTAACTTTGAGCAGAAAGCTATTGATGTGCACATGTTTTTCTTTTCTGGTGTTTGTTATGTATTGTTTATTGAGTAAACTTCCATTACTTCGGTTTGCATCGTCTTTTTTTTGTCGGACAATGTTGTTGTAACTGCCTGAATTTAGAGTTGTAAAAATCGTGCTTGGCTAGTGTTTACTCAGAGCACGATGATCTGTGGCGTAGCATGTTACTGCCCAACTCCCTTGATTACGGTTATTTGAGATAGTTATACCTGATGCTCTTTGGAGGGTTCTCATTTGGGCAACTGAACCCTTAGTTTAGTCCTCCTATGATGCACAATGCTAGGCCTGTAGCTTATGTTCACTTTCCAATGTTCTTCTACTTCTGTATATTAATGCAATTGGAAATGAAGATGGTAAGTGAAAAACTGTTTCCTAGGGCCTCCTAAATTGATTAAATAATTATAATAAGAACGAACATGCCTTTCACTCTCTGCAGTGTTGCCAGCCTTTATTTAATAAATACGTGTGTAAATGTTGTTTGTAATACTCCGTATTATGTATCAGGTTGCATGGGTTACAAAGAGTGGAAAATCTGATTTAGAAGTTCCAATTGCCATTCGCCCCACCAGTGAGACTGTAATGTACCCATACTTCTCCAAGTGGATCAGGGGACATCGTGATCTACCCTTGAGACTTAATCAATGGTGCAATGTTGTCCGCTGGGAGTTCAGCAATCCCACTCCTTTCATCAGGTAATTTATAGATAATCTAATGGGAAGTCAGACTAAGTTGTACAACTTGTACCTCCCATTTGTTAACGTCCGTGTTATATGTCGAGATTATCACTCTACATTACCTAAATTTTGATATATGTTTATATGCAAGTCTCGGACTTGACCCTGTCTCGATTTGTAGACACAGTCTGTCCTAAAATTAGGTAAAAATCATTAGATATCTTACGAAACACTTCATACATTCTATCTTCTTCACTCTTTGTGATGTGGGGACCCTTTTTAAGAGAAGTATTGCATTGGTAAGGATTAGGAACAATTTGCATACTATATTCGTCATCAGTTTAATGGTAGATTGCATGATTTTCAGGTTGCAAAGATGTGCCAACTTAGGTAGCTTTCTATGGTATAGGTGTCTTTATCTAGGAACGCGATTGACACAAACACTTCTATTGGCTAGGAACTAAGAAGCTATAACTAAACTGTGAAGTGATCACATGCGTGAGATATCATTTGCTAATTAAAGTTTATTCTTTGCGTACAGGAGTCGTGAATTTCTTTGGCAAGAGGGCCATACTGCTTTTGCGACACAAGCGGAAGCGGATACTGAGGTATTTTGTTTTTGCTTTATTATTTATTGAAAAGGACCAGTGTGTAGGCTTAGGGGTGTAATGGTCACAACAGCGTATCGGCAATGTTGTTGAAGGAGAAAATGAGAGAAATAGGAGGTAAAACGTATAATGTATGCTGTCAAAAGTGCCTACTGTTATAGGTTGAGCTTACTCTAGCTCGCTCTAGGCACCATTACCGTTTCTCTCTTTCTCTGACATTGATTGGTTGCTTTTACCGAGTTTTTCTTATTTTACAACAAGCTAATAAAACTTTCTTGGAATTATACAATTTGTTAATATTTCTGCATCAGGTGCTTGAGATATTGGAACTTTATAGGCAAGTCTATGAAGATTACTTGGCTGTTCCTGTTTTCAAGGGCAAGAAAAGTGAGCTGGAGAAGTTTGCTGGGGGTTATTACACCACTAGTGTTGAGGTATATGATGTTTATTTAATGCAATTTGATTTTCTGTTTCCGAGAAATGTCTTTACGTGTGACATAGTTTGCCTGTTTAATGCGCTGCTTTCTTCTAATCTTATCTATACTTTTGTCTTTCAGGCTTTTATTCCAAATACGGGCCGTGGTGTACAAGGTGCAACGTCTCATTGTTTGGGTCAGAATTTTGCAAAGATGTTTGACATAACTTTTGAGAATGAGAAGGGAGAGAAGGCGATGGTTTGGCAAAACTCGTGGGCATATAGTACCCGCACGGTAATCAATTATGCATTTGTTGTATACAGCTCTCACCTATATAAAATGATATTTTCATTCTAATTTGCTTGAAATTCCATTACTTTAACCTTTCTCCTTTCACGCATCTTGAACTCTCTTAAACATCTATCATGGCATTGGGTCACGGAGAAATTCTTAAAGAGTTAAAGTCCTTAATACGATGTTTTTAAAATTCATTTGGTTAATTTAAATATCATACCCAGTTTACCAAAACACAGCATTTAGTAGAATATTGGTGCGAGTTATCTTAATTTTAAGAGGACGAGGCATGTAACTTTGTATAAAAAGTTCCATTCAAATTCTGTCATTCATTTACGGGATTTGTATAATCTGAATTAATAACACCTTTGATAAACCCAAATTTCTTTATTAATATGCAGATAGGGGTGATGGTGATGACACACGGTGATGACAAGGGGTTGGTATTGCCTCCGAAAGTGGCAGATGTTCAGATCATAGTGGTGCCTGTTCCTTTCAAAGATGCAGATATGGAAGGAATTTTTGATGCTTGTGCTGCTACTGTCAAGACTTTGACTGACAATGGTTTCCGAGCTGAGACCGATCTTAGGGATAACTATTCTCCTGGTTGGAAATACTCTCATTGGGAGATGAGAGGTGTTCCTTTGAGGATTGAGATCGGCCCAAAGGATTTGGCGAAGCAGCAGGTGATTCCGGCACTCCAATCGTAATAGATTTTTCTTCATATGTTGCACATCGTAGTAACCTGAGTCATGACATCACGTCTTTGGTAAAAAAACTATTTTTTTGGGTTTAGTTTCCTTACAACAATTACGTTTTTTTTCCAGGCTCGTGCTGTTAGGCGTGACAACTCTGCTAAGAAGGATATACCAATGGCTGAATTAGTGGATCAAGTCAGAGAATTGTTGGATGAAATTCAACAAAACCTGTTTGATGTTGCTACACAAAAGAGAGATGCGTGCATTCAAGTAGTTAAGACATGGGATGAATTTGTTGATGCCTTGGCTCACAAGAAGCTAATATTAGCTCCTTGGTGCGATGAGGAGGTACGACACCTTTAATTTGCATATTCCATATTGTCGATTTCTAAAAATGCATTGCTACATTAGCTATGTAGCAGTTAAGTGGTATTTTTGGGGTATTGAGGATCGATATGTTGGCTTGAATATGTTGAATATATATTGATTTACTGAATTTGTTTTATGTTTTCAGGAAGTTGAGAAGGATGTGAAAACAAGAACGAAGGGTGAAATTGGAGCAGCGAAGACTCTTTGTACCCCTTTTGACCAGCCAGAGTTGGAAGAAGGTATCGTATATTTGTCGGAAATGGCAAAGAAAACAAGTCAATACGAAGTGTACTATTTTGTTTGAAAATTGAAGCCTCCTATGTTTCTAAAATGGCTTGTCGAATTTGTGTGCAGGAACCCTATGCTTTGCATCAGGAAAACCAGCTAAGAAGTGGACTTACTGGGGCAGAAGTTACTAAAGCATCATGATACTTTTGTAATTTGCAGCTTTACGGCTTCTCCCATTTTCCATATACATAATACCTTCAATTTAACGAGATTAATTTGGTTTAACACGTCATATCGGTGTCTGGGTGAGAATTATGATTTTTGCGACGGTTTAAGTTTGCCAATATACAACAGGTAACCAGTGTGCTATGATTTAAAAGCCTTGTACTTATTTAGTTGAGTTTTTTTGCATCCGTGAAGTTCATTACGGTTCATTATGTTTGCATGGCACAAGCCGTTACCCCCTACGTTTATTGAATTTGTTTTATAGCTGAATCGTGATTATAAAAGAGATCCCAATAGTTTCCTACTTTCATGCCAAATGAGAGCTACCTTTCATGAAGCATATATGAAGCGATCCGAAAGCCACAAGAGGCCTTCTACTTTTGATGTACAATCTTGCATGACCAAAAATAGTGAAATTTTTGTTTCTCACTTGTCACCAGAAGTCACAATGAAGGGTGTCCATATTAAGATCTATGAGAACTTAACGTGAATTGACCTTCAATTTATTAATGAGTTGGTCTCTCTTCAGACGAGCTATTTTTAGTATGTATTATGACGGGGTTTTGTACCCAGTTTACAGCTAAATGTAACCACGTTTGGAAAACAAGTTAGTATTAGTTATAACAATACTTGAACTATTGTGGTTACATTTGACGATAAAAATGGGTACAAAACTCCGTTTTAAGGTTCAGACCAAAAAAAGTCGATCCGAAACAAGAATTAGTGTTTATTAATAGTTGGTACTGCGTTTTGCAAAAAAACACTCCATAGTACACAAATTTTACTCATCCAACACTTTATTTTGACAAATTCTCATTGAACACAAACAATTTTTGCCACTTTAAAAAGACCTCTTGCTCCAAGGTGGGAGGGGAGGGGTTGTGACTTGTGGGAAGTCATTTTGAAAAGGGTCACAAGCGAGATTTACTGTGTGATTTACTGTTTTATTTCGACATACAACTAATGAGAAAGGATCCTCTGCCTTAAGCAATCAAAAAATTCAATAAGTCTGAAGATTATAGAACAGGCACTTTAGTCTCGGATAAACTCTCAAAACCATGAAAACCCAATAAAGTGTTAAAGATGTGCAGCAAAACTTTGATTTTATAGTTCATCTTCTTTGTCATTCGGAACAAAAAAGGTATATGAGCAGTGCAAGGAAGAGAAATATGGAATGCCGCGCTAGTAAAAAAAACAAAAACAAAAATTGAGTGGATTTTTAAATCTTTTACACAAAAGACAGTTCAAATATTAGTTATGAGCACCATGCTTAAGCCCCTTGCACAAACATGAAAGTCGATACTGCTCACACATGTTGCTTTACTGAATAAAAGTCGATAAACAAAAATTTGTTAACTATGCAAAATAGCAACCCATAATTTGCAGGTTTACAGGGTTTGTTTCAGTACTACTCCGTGATGTAAAGACATGAGGAGAACCTAGATGTCGACTCTACCAAATATCAAACTTTCAGACATCGAGGACAAAGGTTTCAACTTTCAAGGTCTTAGTGAAGTTTCAACTCGGAATTTCAAAAGCTCATCTCGTAACTAAAATCCTCGTCGTGTCTTGCTCTACCACACCACATCTAGGTCTTACCCAAAATTTTCACTTACTATTTTTACGAGTTCAAACTAGTGTCGATAAGCTGTAGTGCTAAGAACTTAGCACTCTAAATCCCAAATCAATGCTAAGCAGTGACTGTAAGGGCAATGAAAGAGAGATGTAGTAGACATATAATGCAAAAGAAGCAATGCTCAAATTATGATCAGAACTCAAAGATCCTTACAATGGCTTAATAAAGGACACGGCTTACCAACATTTTCTTTTTTGTCTCGCTTTCCTACTTTTGTGGAGCATCTATTGCACATCTTACCATGCGTAAATAACAGACAGTTGAGATCAAATTTCAATTCCTTTGGAATTCTCTGGTTCAAGTGAACATATGTCTTCTTCGCATCAGCTACTTCAGGCACCCAGCGTAGTGTTTTCGCAATCTGCAGAATCTGAATGAATAATTCAGTAAGAGATCTGCAAAACTATCGACTTTCATTTTAGTAACAATGACTCGCGAACTAATATACTCACATGCGTATCGACTGGAAAATCGTCCAGCTGGAGATGGAACAGAAGAACACAAGCCACCTGAAACCCAATATACGAATAAGAATACAAACTAATATCACACACATTGTTTGTGATGATCAGCTCGTGAAATAGATAAACAACGAACCACAGTAAAAATAACATAAGAAAACTTACAGTTTTAGGTCCAATGCCTTTAAAACTAGAAAGCTCGGACTTGACTTCATCAATCGACAAGTTGCGCAAGTATTCCAAGCATAACATCCCCCTTTTCTCCTGAAGACACCTCAACAAGTTCTTTATACAAGAAGCTTTAGTCGGAGCCAAGCCTCCACATCTTATAGCATTCTCTAACAACTTTTGATCAGCTTCAAGTACCTTCAGAGGTAAATCATCACAATGGCAACGGACCATAAATGACCCAAACAAATACCCAAACAAATTCGCGACTTCCATAGCAAATGTAGTACAACTCAACAACTAAAAATAATTAATTTATGTCAATAATAATCCTAAATAGCCTACCTCCTCAAGCAAAACAAAAAGGCCAACAATGTTCAACTGCTTAATCTTGATCAGTCGATCTTATTATTTTTTTGTTCTCAAATGAGACATAAGTGGCTGTACAGTTAAAAAGAGATGGGGAATTCGAAGCTGCAGCAATGCGACCTCGCGTGATTCATGTAGAGTACTACCGTCTGAACCACTAGTCTAAAACCTCTACGATACAATCACAGTTCATTAATCACACAAAAGGAAGAAAAATACCATATCAACAAAAAACTCCAATGCGAATATAAACATGAATCAATAAAGATACCTCCTCAAGCAAAACACAGAAGGCAACCGTGTTCAACGATGTAAATCTTGGCACTTTTTTTGTTTCAGACGGTCCAAATCCGTCTGAAATAAAGACAGGGGTTTTGTGATAATTTGATGAACAAATGTAACCACAATGGTCCAAGTAGTGTTATAGCTTCCAAAAGTGATCACATTTTGCTGTAAAATGGGTACAAATTCCCCGTCTTTATTTCAGACCAAAATAGAAAGTCTGAGGAGCGACCAACTCATAAATCTTAAAAGTGGTCACATTTTTGCTGTCAAAACAAGGTAACAAGCCATAACTGGAGTTCAAAGAGGGTGAAGCTTATAACATTATACAAACCCGCAACCTATCAAAAATTCATCCTCCGTCTTAACCACTAGACTAAGATATCCTCGATACCATCACAGTTTACTACGGAGTACTAATTAACACAAGAATGAATAATTCTCACTAAAAGATCATAACTTTCCATCACAAACAATAAAAAAAAAAGATAAACAAATGATCGAGACGGAATAAAACCGCTACTTACATTCTCCCAAGTAGGAAAAGCAGCTTTAAGAGAAGCAAAAGCCCTTTGAGAGTTAACATCAGTAGTGTTTTGTGAAAGAATAGTGCTAACTAAACCATCCAACACACTCAATTTCTCCACATTACACTCAGATTTCAAAGACCCATTAACTAAATTAGAAGAACTAAGCTCTGACATTTGTCTATCTTTTCTAAATTGGGCAAATTCTTCAGGAAATCCATGCATTTCCAAGAGTTCATCTCTAATAATTAGACATTCTTCTGGGGTTGGTCTTGAATGAGAAGGGTATGGTTCTATGATTGAGATTTTGGTTTTATTTTGGGGAATTTTAATTGATGTTTCTGCAAGTTGTTTGCTACCATTGCAGGAAATTTGCTTTCTTTTTCTGGGGTTTTGCATTTTGGGAGATTGGTTTTTTTTTTTTTTGCGAATTGGGGTTGCAATTGGATTGTCCAGAGATTATTTGTGAGATTAGCCGATTAGGTACTCAAACTCTCGTTTAAAACGAATATATCCGTCTATAAATTTCTGTAGTACGGACTATCAAATAGATAGACGAGTCGGGTCAATTTTGCTCATTGGACTTGGTGTATGAATTTATGTGAGACGGGTCTAAGAAGAATAGTCCTTTGTGGTTCGTAAGTTTGTAATTAGGCATGTAGGGGGTAAGTGGATAGGGATATATTGTTAAATTTGTTTAACAATTATTTGTAAGTTTAAAGAAGAGTTATTTGTTGAGATTAATCTAAACTATTAAATATCTTCTTAAATTAGTCTCAACTATTATTTAATCCAAAATAATATGCCTGTAACTATTATTTATCATCTAATCATTTAATATCCGCCAGTTTTGCATAAAAACATCTTCAAATGTCTATTAAAGAGCTATGTAGTAAAAGATTACCACTTTATGTATTTCTCTAAAAATTAAACAATTGGGCATAATAATCTCTGGTGTCTTCTTCATACCAGTCTATTAAATAGCTATGTAGTAAAAGATTATCACTTTATGTATTTCTCTAAAAATTAAACAATTGGGCATAATTAATCTCTTGTGTCTTCTTCATACCAGTCCATTAGTTGAAATTTCAACTTCATGTTGTGTAGAAGTTATGATAATTCATATTGTGGGCATTATCTATTATTCTTAAACTTTTTTCAACTTCATATTGCTATGATTAGGAGTTTATGAATTATGACCGTGCCATAAATCTTTGTGACTTGTGAGTTACTAAACTTTACTCCATTGACCATCTCTTCTCATTACCTCCATCACATTCACTCTGATGCATAATCATCGCTTGTTAAGTTTAACGGTGGTTCAAATGCACAAATCTGATAAAACAGATAGGTATTGATGGCATGCGATGGATGGTGGTGGAAATGGTCGTGCTGGGTGTGAGGGTCGATAGACTATCGCACAATAAATAACGACCTGATACCCAATCAAATTTAGAATATACTCCTAAGTAAAATTAAATTTGTTGAAAATATTTTACAAAAATAAAAGCAATTCAAATAGATTGTCAAACAACTATTTACAATCACCAAGTTACCAAATGTTTTACAATCACCCAACTAACCAGCAAAAAGTACATTTGTATATGACTAAGACACTAACCACTCCTAAATCAATTCATGTCCTTCCAGTCTTTTTTCTTCTTTTTCTTTGTGTTTTCCAATTTTGTCTTGTTTGGTGCCAATTAAACACTAAAATATCTACACAAACATTCTATCATTAATCAAATACATAAATTAAATCCCCCAAAACTTCATGAATCATGATCAACATATCTACCAAACATTTGACGATTATGCACACCTACAATCATTACCAAATTTAGCAAACTTAAAAAAAAAAAAAATAGATTAAAGAATCACCCAAAAACTCCAATTTCCCCTTTTGGACCTTATGTTACGCCCGTTGTAACATGTGACCGGTTAACCTGTTTTAAACTTAAGACGATATCTATCAATTAAAACTCGGTTGTATTCCCGACTCCACCGTGACCAGGACCAACACGAGGACGAACTTGACCGATTCCAGCTGAAGTCGATGCAAGGACCGCTTCCCAATCAACATCATCACTCTCCTCACCCTGGCTCTCTCTTTTCGGCTTTAACACGACTAACAACCGCCTCGCCTTCTCCTTAGCACGCTCGCTTCCGCCTTCCTCGACGGCTTTCAACACCTCGACCGCCCTCGCATCTCTCGCAAGCGCCTTAAACCTTAAACTCCCATGACTCAACGCATACAACGCCGCGACACAATTCTCCCGAGTCGACTCACTCGCCGAGTCACCACTCCTCAACATCGCTACCAAATGCTCCACCGCGTTTCCGTCTAACATCGCCGCCTTACCATCCGCACTCGCCGCCAGCTGGCACAAAACAAGTAAAACTCTTCCGGAAATCGCCTCGTTTGCCGTCCGCAGTACCGCTAAAAGCGGCGCTACTGCACCGAGTCGAACGAGTTTGACTCGGTTGTTCTGGTCTAACGCGAGGTTATACAGCGCCAAAGCCGAGTCACTCCGAGTCCGGTCCGAGTCGGACCGGATTAAGCAGTGCAACAATGGCGGTAAACCTCCGAGAGCTCCAATTGCTGATCGATTCTTCTCTTCTAGCGAAAGCGAGAAGATTACTCCTGCAGCGTGTTCTTGCGATTCCGATAATCTTCCTTTCAATAAATCAATGATTATAGGAACGATTCCTGATCTTACGATCTTAATCTTGTTCTCTTTCTCAAGAGATAAGTTCACTAACGCGGCTATGGCGTTCACCTGAACCGACTCGTAACTCGATATCAATAACGATCGAATTTCTAACAATAATCTCTCAGTACACAATTTAATCCGCGAACTCTCGTCTTTTCTCGTGATTTTTCGCAGCGAAATCGCACCTTGTGCTTTTTCATACGGATCATCGCTCTTGAATTTCACAACGAATTCCTCATCAATTTCATCCGAATTGTTAAAATTAGGGTTTACGACTTCGCCGGAAGTTTGCGCTTCCGAAGAAGACGATTCACCGCCGTACGACGACCAGCACGCCGGCCGAGTCTTCAACGGAAGCGGAGTGAGTGGACTCGCCGCCGCAATAACTGACTCGTCCGAACTCGTTGAGTCGAACCGGTTGACTTTCCGAGTGAACTCAGTAATGGCGTGCGAGTCGTCCGGGTTCGGTTTATCCTTCATCACCGCATCAATCAAAAACCTCTCCGATGGCCGAATCAAACAATTACTAACTCGCAATTTTTCAATCACTTCATCGTAGCTTTTCCCGGTCGGCAAAACGACGGCGTTTTCGTCGCACCATTTGGGGATAGCGGACTGAAGAGCTAAATTAGGAATCAAAGGAGAAGAAAAATCAGGGCACGTGCCGTCAGGTAAGCTAGGGGTGTAGTTTAAGTCAAGACAGGCTTGGACGCACGTGCGGTCGAAGGTGTGACCCGAAGCAATAACTACAGGGTCAGTAAATAGGTTTTGACAAACGGGGCATATGTATTCGGAAGGCGGAGGCAGAGGCGGAGGCGGAGGCATTGGTAAG
This sequence comes from Heliosperma pusillum, assembly GCA_022085475.1. Lineage (NCBI taxonomy): Eukaryota > Viridiplantae > Streptophyta > Magnoliopsida > Caryophyllales > Caryophyllaceae > Heliosperma > Heliosperma pusillum. Next base: position 74,059 of record JAIUZE010005169.1, read on the forward strand.
GGAGGTGTGGAGGTTCGGGAAGGTGGGGAACGGAAAAGGGAGAGTTTGAATTTGAGGAATTGGCCATTTTTGCCCATTGGTGGAGGTAAGGTAAGGTAAGGTAAGGTTTGGTTTGGGTAGGGAAGTAAGGAAGTGTTCTAAGTTTTAAGGGTCGTTTACTTATTTTTATTTATTTATGGGACGTGAGTGAGTGTTTGTTTGTGTGTGGGATTGAGAGACTTGGTCTAAGGAAGAATATTAGGGGTGTGAGATAATGTTTTTATTTGGTGTTTTGTTGTGGTTGATAGGGATTGTACAAGGTGAATAGATGTAGTCATGTTAGTGATATCATATGCTCAAATAGTAGAGAGATAATTATTGAAGGAGTTGTTATAACAAAGGAAATGTGGGGTTAAATTTATTCGATTTGAAGAACCTGACTCGATAGTCGAAGTTAAGATTCGAGTTTGAGCTGAATTCGAATTGAGCTGACCCAATATAACCTAACTTGATTGTTTATTGTTCTCTACAGATTATTATGCATAAATAACTTGATAATAGTTGACGTGAAAGTGACTCGAATGAACCTGAACTCGAAATGACTCGGTCCGACCCAACTTGAACCTATCCCAATTGAAATTGACTTATCCCAAATTGACCCAACTTAAACTCGGTCTGGTTGACCAGTTTGCCAATCTACCTCAAATCTAGACCCTACCACCCAAGGGTTTCCAAAATCCTTTCCTCATTACCTTCATCTACTATCGACAACCACCATAACACCAACGCCTTCACCACTTGTCCCAATGTTGGCACCAATATGGTTACCACCCTCCATCTATACACTAGAGATCATCACCGCCCTTGTTTCTTCCACCTCTGTCGACTCCTTCAAGGATGGGAATGGGAGCTTGGTCACCGACGGGTATCAAACTATCAAATTTTAAAATGGGTATGAATTAAACTAAACTTTTATGAGCTGAACTTATAAGAGTTGAGTTAAACTTATAGGAGTTGAACTTAACTTATAAGAGCTGGATTAAACTTATAAAGTTAAACTGAACTTAACTTAGCTTAAAGAGATCGACTTTAAATCCAAAAGAAGAGGCTATAACGCCAAGAAGAGAGAACAACCTTATTTAGATAATTAAATAAGATCATGAGTTAAGTATACAATGAGGATTCAAACTACTCTCATACTACATTTATCTAAGTCATTTGTTTATTTTCATCATCCTCTAATAAAGGCGTGTTAATCTAAAATTAAAGAACTAGAAAGATGGGAGTGTCATTTGTTTATTAGAGTATTCAACATCTTATAAAAGATGTATGTAAATTCAAGTTAAACAAATAATTAGGACGATGAGAGTAAATTTAATGTTGAGAATCTGAACATAGCGATAAAATCGTTGATATTAACTTTTCATCACTGTTTTGTCCCAACAACGGTTTTATCTCTTTCTTTTCCGTGATAAGAGGAATAAATGCATAAACGGGGGAAAAGAGAAAAGTAAAATCATGCTAAATGAACATCAACAAAGATTTAGTTTAGATCCTTAACAGAAAACCATTGAAGTTTGGATTCTTAACAAAATAAATATGAAAGTTTAAAAGTTTAAAATCTTCCCAAATTCTTATTGTAGACAGACCAATTCCGCCTTCAGGTGAAAACAGGTCAACTATGACAATTTTAACGACCATATGACAAATAACTAATCATAACTTATAAAATAATATTAGTTATATTTGTCGTTAAAATGAGCGCATTTAACCCGTTTCCTATGAAATTTAATGTTAAATCTTATTATACTCTTAACTGAAGGTCACGTATTTGTTGCTTCGAGAAGGGAGGGAGTGAAGGGCGTAGACAAGAAGTAGAAAGGCAATAAAAGCTTCCGAAATAATAGTGGAAAGAAACGATGAAAAGTAATAATGAGAAGGTCTCATGTTGTGATTAGTATATATGATTTGGCGTATTCTTATTTGGCTGCCTTGTTTGTTTCATGTCACTTGCCATGTGTTTTTGTGACAGATATTTGGATTCTTCTTCAATTTATGTGTTTTAATTTATGTGTTTTCAATGTTGACTCTAGTCTCTACTTGTACGTATATTATACGGATTAGTTAACTAAGGAGTCAATAACTTCATTTAATTTCTGTACGAACAATCTTAACTTAGTATCAACCGTCTAATCAATATGTACTTTAGTGAGTTAGTGACTATGGTGATTGGTGAGCCCTCGTCTCATTGATGAACATATATGAGTAATTGAGTATATATTTGTTAAGTTTCATTATCGAGTAACGGCCGTATGCGTACGGAAGAAAGAGAGTCTGGTTTGAAAGTTTAAAGACGTTATATTTCAAAATCAATTAGCAATGAGTAAAGTAATTCATTGATTTATATGATAGACAAATCTTTCCTCTTTTTCGGATGTGGGATACTCACATGTGCGGATGAGGATGTGCCTTTTATCTCATGGGTGAGCTGTATCTTGACAATATTGTATAATATGGAGGAAATGACTCGATAATCTCAAATAAGTGTTCTGTGAGAGTTGAATTGAGAAAATGCGGGGAAGGACTCGTTGATCTCAAATAACTACTTCATGTGCCTTATTTTTCTGAATAGAAAATAACGCATTCACAAATAGGATTATACCTCCAGCTGTATAATAACATTTTACCACCAATGTATAATAGCGTTATACAACCAATGTATTCTTTAAAACGCTTCCGCAAAATTTCGCATCAGATACCATATGATACGAAATTTTGTGGAAGCGTATTAAAGAATAAAGACTAATAATTAAATAGGGTATTAACCCTTTTATTAAACAAAATAAAATTAGCTGAAAGTGTCTTCAATTCTTCTGCCCATTACACATCCCCATTACTACGCACCCACTATTGAACCCATAATTACGAAAACCGAATTGGAGATCGTTTGTATTTTACGAGCAAGATTTTCTTACCATCCAATGAAGCTCACATGTTCAATGAAAGCTCGAAATACATTTAATTTTTCTCGAGAATGATAAAACTGATTTCCGACTTTCAATGAACTCGTTCTTTCATTGACACACAACCCACTCGTATCATGTCTTGTGGCAAACACAAATGCATAGTAAGAGATGTTTTACTCCAAGCATAAAATCGGGAGTTTGATTCTGACCGGACATAATTATTGTCACTCATTTGAACTAGAAAACAACAAATGCATCAAATGATATAAAGAAGTTTGACCGGGGCCTCACTTGTGTTTCGGCCCATGAGGATGGTGTTATTTAAACATGGCCCAATTAGCGGCCCAATTAGCGGCCCAATAGATGGTGCTGTTTAAACCCATAATCTGCCATCCACACAGACCCTTGTTTTCTAACACGAGAGCAAAATCAATTGTGGATCTTATACAAAGCCATGTATCAAGGTGATTTCAAAATCCTTAAAATTTTGTTTTTAACAAGTATGCTAAAACCCATTTGAGAAATATTACTAACTCAACATTTTGTTTTTTGGCTACACACCCAATGCGTTCGATAATTACCTATTATTATGCGAGTCGACTTATTTGCTTATATGAGGGTCGGTCATCTTAAATGTATCCCATAAAATTGACCATCTTAGGACCATCTCGTGAACCTTCAATAACGTAAGCTTACAAAGCTTGGGTGTCACTGTGACCGGCAAAAGTTAGTTATAAAGTTAAGTTATTGTTAGTGGTAATAACAAACTAGCTATTACTGACCTAAATTAACTTATTGTATCATGTTATCTCATGAATATCAGATTAATACAAAATCATATTCTCTCTAAACTTCCTCTTCTAATTACATCTTCTCAAGTAATTTCTTGCTTCTCCATTAATGGAGTTCTACTAATTCATAACATATCATCAAAATAGAAATAGATAGATAACAATTATTAATACACTCCAAAATGAAAATAGATCATCTCCGTCACAAATTCTTAATGAGTCAAATATCATTCACATGAGTAGATAAAACAAAATCAGATAGCCTACGGAATAACAATGACTTGTCTTTATCTACCCATTTGGTAGATATTTGACCCGACACAAATTTGTGACGGTTATGATTGTCACAAACAAGAATTTGTTTAAATATTTAGAGTACATTGAACCAGGTATGTTTTTTTCTTTTTTCCTTAACTTAGTGACAACACACTTAAGCCTTGTTTTTTCCGTATTAATTTCAGCTTATTTTAGTTCTAACTTAATTTTATTCAGTTTGATTCCGCTCATCTTTTCACAAATTAACTCTTACTTGAGCTCTATTAAGCTTAGTTCAATTCTATTCAACTCAATTAAGCTTCTATCTGTTGAAAATAACCCTTACAGGAAAAGTTAATTAAGACCCCATGCTCTCATGAACAAGCTAAGTTTGTATGAACTACGATGCTCTTGTATGCGTTTTAGAATAAAGCTAAGAAAAGTTACCAGTGACTTTAGTAGTGCTAAAAATATGAAACGTTTAAAAACTGAATTCTGATCAAAGCTGCTCCTTATGATATCAAATTTTACCAGTGACTTTAGTAGTTACGAGGCTCTTGTATGCCTTAATGACTTGTAAATTAGTAGGAAAATATATAAAATAATTGAGTTTGGGTTAAAGTCGATAAGCCCGTCAGCGATTTTGGTCGATTTTAAAGCGTAAAATTGCAAAAAAATATACAAATACATAAAAAAAAGAGAACAAATGACGGTAACAAGTCGCTCAGCCGCCGCTGAATATTACATAGTATTATTAGGTACTAGTCGAGTAGTCGCACTGGGGGAAAGCGACTTTAGTCCGAATCTAGCTTCAATTCAGGTAGGTTGACGTGGATCCATTTTGGGTAATTATTACTTTGAAACAACAACTTTTTTGTTCATGTTCAAGTTTACCTTCATTTATTTAGACATCCTGAATATGGACCTGACCTCGATTCTTCATGTTCAAGTTTGTAAAACTCGAATCTAACAAACTCCAACCTAAGTCCAACGCTCTTTATCAATCACCCGAATTTTCAAACGTATGCCCTAAGGACACTCGATAAAAAGCCATTTAAGGAAGTACTTGGATTTTAAAGATTCTTTCATTAAAAATGGTAACGAGGAATATATCTTTCAATTTCTCATTATACGGAGTACTATAAGCTTACACATATTTCCGTAAATAACTTCTTATCGTGTGCCCTTAAGAAACACGTATATAATAACAACGGATGATTCTTACTCAAGGTCAAAGAGTATCCAGTTGAATCTGGGGCAACTTAGATGCGACCAGACTAGAGAAAGGAGAAGAATAATAGCTGTGCAAAAAGGATGCAATGAGCGACTTTATTCATGCCATCCATCTTTTTGGCTAAAATGTGTTGTTATACTTCTGACTGCAACAAAGTTGTTAAAAGTGATCTTACTAATCTATGCAAAGTTTTTTCATGATATGATTGACAACAAATGGCATAGGAACTCACGAAATATACTCCTTATATCACAATTGCTTTTAGAAAATCATCCAGCTTTAAATTTTGATACACAAATGCACTCATATAATTAATTATTAGTCTATTTTGTACGTATACATTTGGTAGCTAAAGCGGTTTAAATAATACACAATTTAAGTAGATGGACATCACATTTTGTTATTCCCTTCATTCGTATTATTCTTTTGTCTTTATCTATGCAAGTGGGTAATACACAGTGGTGGACATTGAGCCGGGCTGGGGTCAGGCTGGGTTGCTGGTTGGGCAGCCCGATCCCACGCTGCGGGCTAGATTAGGGTGGGCTAGAAGCGGGTTTGGGTGACCCTAGACCGTCTCGGCTAGGCAAAAGGGTGGTGACCCACGCTGGCTGGAAAAGAGTGATCCCGGGACCGACCCAGTTGGGGGAGCAGGTTGGCCAGCCTTGGGACCGGGCGAGTATGAAATGGAACTGGGTGACCATGCGGGGCTAGTTTGGGCCAAGTCAACCTACACTTGTTTCGAGGTCTAGGAATACATAACCCGTTATTTAAACTATAAAACGGATATCTCTGTTTAAAACAAGATTATGTGATAATTAATATAGCATCGTCATTTCAATGTGCTATATATGTTGACAAAACAGACGTCCTCTTAAGTTTTAAAATTAAACAAGATTTTACCTTAAGGTAATTATAAGTATTCAGTGTAACCTTAGTTTAGCCTAGTATAAACTATAAAGTAGCTAACTTTTGATGAATAATTTTAGACTTGGCCACCGGCGTGATTAACGTTGGGCAGGTCTAACCCGCGCTGGTTGGCCAAGAAACTCAGGTCTAAAATATGCCCTTAGTAAGGGTGGGGCTGGGTCGGGCCGAGTTGACTGATGCGTGGCTTTTGCACCGGCTTGGTCTACCTATTTGTTGTTTTCCACAGGCTCACGCCTCACACGTGGGGCCCGGGCCAGGTGCAGTTCAGGGGCTTGGGTCATATCGGTGTTGGGCTAAGTGGGCCGGGAAAATGACGATCAAGAAGGCCGGACAGGCTGGTTGGGCCGAACCGTTATGTGTGACTAGGTCTAGGTTTGATAATTAGAGTCATCTTTAAGTCTAAGGCGAAACAATAATCTTTTGATGCTTAATTTTATCCAACATTTACCTATAAACATTCTTCATTTGAAATTGTGTAATGTAAAATATGTTTCATTTACACCAACAATGCATTAATTTAGATATGTGATTTAATTTGCTCTTTAATTTTATAAAAAATCATCTTTAGAGATCTGACGAAAATAATCATTATTTGACTGAAATAATGTAGTCATCGTACAAAAACTGATAGGGCACCAACCACTGGCCAACATGGTTTAAGGAAATACGAAAACTCCAAAAGATAAGCTTTTCTCATTTATTATTAATCGCAAATTCTCGTTTGTGACCGTCACTACCGTCACAAAGTTAAAACATGGTTTATGAAAAGACTAATTGTTTATTAATTTGTAGCTAATTTACTTAATTGGGATTTTGGACTTAAAAGTTAAAACATGCTTATTAATGACATCATAATTGTCAAAAAAAAAATCATTGTAAACTTCTACATACAATAAACTTCTACATACAAACCCTAGAATTTAGAATTTTAAACAAAGTTGAGTTTCCACGTATTAATTACTCCCTCTGTTCCAGTGAGATGTTTACACTTGCATTATTTTGTGAGGGGGAAATAAAGCAAGTGTAAACAATTGACTGGGACGGAGGGAGTAATAATTAATTGGATGTACATATGTTAGTATGTTGGTTACAAATTTAGGTTAACAATAATTATACCATAACAAAGTGTCCATATATCAAAATTATCCGAGATCGTCTAGAGAGAATAATTTGAAACACATTGACATAAGAAAAAATAATTAAGATAATGAATAGAGCACACATATATCTAATTCATTAGTTTGTATACATTTATCAAAATTCTTTGTACATATTTTGAAAAACGTATACAATCATATGAAACAGACCGTAAAGTACAAAATAGGGTAAAATAGACCACAAGTTTTTATAACTAAAATACAACACAAAAAAAGAAGAAAGAAAACAAAAAAAAGATTACATAAGTTAACAAACCATACCATAAAAGAAATAATACTGAATATAATAGCTAGGGCTTAGCAAAATCGGACCAAGATGCTTGATTCCCCATAACACGAGCAACACAATAACTCCAAGAGATCAACCAAGATGAAGCTGAAATTATCTTTTAATTAATTTGATGAGCATAAAATAATAATAAAACTCTTTAATTAGGTTTGTTATTATTATTATTATTATAAGCTCATAATAACAAAAGAACAATCTACTTCTTTCATGTTTTTATCTCTTTTTTTTTTTTTGATATATGTTGCTCTCCAAAACTAACAATCATATAGTAAAATGAGAAGGGTGAATTAAGGTTGATTTATATGAAAAAGGTTGGAAAATGAAGAGGAAAATTAGAAGGTGGATGAAATGATGAGTAGGGTTGAAATAAGTGAGAGTGTAATTATTATTATTATTATTATTATTATTATGGTGAATAGTTATAAGAGAATAGTATGGATTATTAGTAGAAGAGTAGAACATCATGATTATTATTATGATGATGATGATGATGGTTGTAGGGGTGGTGGTGATTATGATGATTAGTTTTTGGGAAGGTGTATAGAGATGTTAGTTGTAGTTTGAAGGCTACCACATAGAAGAGAGTAAATGGAAAGGGTCTAAGAAGAAAATTCCAAACCTTGTTTGTGTGCTTTCACTATCATCATCATCATATCATTCCTTTTTTTTCTTATAAAGTTATGAGTATGTCTCTTACATTCTTTGGGCTTGCTATGGTTTGTGGGGCCTCATCAACCGGAAATTGGGACACCCTTAATTGATGTACATAAGAAAAATGGAAAAAAATAATACTGGTTTAGACGGAGATATCCGTTTTAAATATGAACTGTGCGTGTTAAATGGATAGTACTGTAATTGACAAGACACGTTGGATAGAAATACGGTCAGAAGTTGTATTTTTACTATCAGTTTATCACCATGTGGTAATAGTTAAATTCTTTTTAAAGACAATATTGATATCTTTATCTTAAGGAAAACCTATTAATAGAAAATAAGGCGATGTTACCACTTGATTCTATTTTTGCACCACGAGCCTCAATTCCATCCTCTTATGTAAAATAATATATTGAGTATTACTATTGGGATTACATAATTTTTTGTATAAAATAAGATCGTATATCATATGACCAGATTGAGTTGTCGTACACTTTCTTCAATATTAAGCCGCATTAGTAGTAGTATATAATTATATATTGGTGATTTTGTATGATTTAAAGTTTATAATTTCTCAATACTTCTCAACTATTATTTCTTGACCATACTTTTTTCACTCTAATAAACCCGAATAATATGATTTTTGACAAAAAAAACTTTATGTTTTGGTTGTTACTTGAGCAAAGGATAACCTTTCATTTTTGGAGGGGGCTTAACTTTTTCCTCCACTGGATCTGTTGAATAATGTCTTGAATCGGTTTAATTGCCACTTCGAGTGACAATGCGGGGGTCTCGCTGCCCGGTCAGCGAGTCGGGGTCCAGGGGTGAAACGCCCTGGTGGTGTGACAACCCTCGCGAATGCGGAAATAATAAACAAACAAGCATGTGAATTATATTGCGGAAATAGGTAGTTTTTAAAAACTTTTATACATGCAAGTTAAATAAAACGAGGAGTGTCAAAATATTACAACTAAGTGCGGAAAATAACAAAGAGCCGGAGTCTCTCAAAATGTTAACAAAGAACAAGTGTTTAGCAAATAAGCTAAAATCGTCTAGAGGTTAATCTTCCAGGGACAACGCCCGCTAGCTCACACCCGAACCCCAAAACATCATAGCCAAAAAGTCATCCAAGCAAGCAAACCTGTTCATCCATGAAAAACATGAACGCCACAGTCAGTGGGGAGTAACTCCGGGTTCTCCCAGCCATATCACCTTTAACGTACATATAAGGAAATACAAAAGTAGAGCATGCATAAATATATATACATGTGAGTTGCGATAAGAATAGATAGGCAATACAAGATATAATTATAAGATCACATGGAAATCAAATCCGAAGCCATCATGTGATTCAAAGACTCGGGGAAGACACTCTTAGGCAATCGAATACGCTCACTAGGGCTTGCATCTCACCGTTAGCGGTATAAGATTGATAAGATTGAGACTCGACAGACAAACCAAGTCAAGTCATGCGATGATCACATAAATACAACAT
>JAIUZE010005170.1:0-28431 GCA_022085475.1 Heliosperma pusillum
ACTCTTTTAATTAAGTTATAGAAGACATTTTGTGTGAGAAGGAGGAGAAAGACAGATTATTTTGTTCTGTTCCAAATACTGGAATAAGGGTGGTATATATAGAGAAGTGGGGCTGTGGCATGCATGAACTTCGTCAGGATTATTTCCTGCAAAAGAGAAGTGTACTGCAGCACACAAGGAATCTTTGCAGGTCTGATTTGGATACTGCAGCACACAAACAGACTGACACAAGCAACCCTACTGCAAAGCTAAACACTGACACAAGGAAGCTATTGATTTTGTTTCAGTTGGAAAAAGAAATAAAAGGTGGGCAAGCCCGCACCGCAGGTGCAAGCCCAAAGCCCGAGCCGGCCGTGCCGTGGCGTGCGCGCGCGCGTGTGTGGTTGGTTAGATACTTACCACACACTCACCTAGTAGAGTAGTGTAAGGGGTCATATATAAACCCATAAAACTGTTTTTCATGGTCAATGTGGGATAGGAAAACACAAGTGAGTAGCTTATTTTGAAGCATATATCCAACAGATGGTCCCCATAATAGGATAATTTGGGTAAAATAAGAAATTGAATTTTGTCAAGGACCGATCATTAGTGAAAAACTGGTCTCATATGAAATAACGGTCCTACCCAAGAACGGCTCAATGCATATGTCGATTTCTCAAAATATCCCACCCGTGTTCAATTATTCAAGGAAACTTCATATTGAAGGTTGTGCATTTGATGCAATGTTGAATTTTGTACAAGTTAGCATTGAAGTTAGGTTTCTAGAAGCAGGGGTATATACTATTGGAGATATTACCTAGTCTTGTTAGACTTTTCTAGATATTCCACTCCATAATATGTTTCTTATATTATTTAGGAAAACTATTACTATTATCTTGTATCTTATTATTATTATGCAATTTCTCAATAAAACTTATATTTCCAATATATACTGTGTTCAATTTCAATTCTAGTTGGGTTAATCGTATACGGTCTAACTTCTGAAACTTAAGTTTTTATAGAAACAGAGTTCAATGATGAAAATACAACTATGGAAAACTGAGTATATTATTATTCACTATAATAGGCCAAAAAATTGGTATAACAAATTTACATGATGCATAATAACGAATTAAATACACACTATATGGCTATATAACACTTGATTTTTCTTCCGAAAATGTCTTAGGCTAGTGTCGAGCAAGATGAGGTGGTAGGATCATACAAAGCAGGAAGCAAATACTTCCTGCCATTAATTCCATTAGCATTATAACTAGCTCCGGACGTAGCGTCTACCAGAAGCTCCCCAGCATAACCCGGGTACGCCCCCTTTCCATAGACTCCGGTGCATGCTGAGGCAGCCTCTAGAGGAGCATCTTTTGGGCCTTGGAAGTATCCATTTCCAAACGGGTTGGTTGCGGTGCCTGCTAACAGGGTAGCTAAGTTTATGACCATACCGTCCATTCCCACGTCGTTGTTGGGTGCGACCAATGGCGGGCTCTGTGGGCCGTAGATAGGCTGGTGGAATGGCCAAGCGCATTGGCCTGGGCACTGGGTCTCTGAATTACCAACCCAAATGTACGGGGTCTTGTTTGTTTTGATTGTCCCGGGTGTAGGGATGGACCCGTGTGTCCCACACCGGCTCATACAGAAGCCTTCAACCGTCACGTCAACTGAAGTTAGGACTATGGTAATTGCATTACGCTGTTGAGTACCCTTTGAGGCCAAAACCTCTATTTGTTGGTTGGTGAGGGATTTGCCAAGGGTGTAAGTCTCGTCGATGACTTGCTTCGCTAATGACAGTGATGAGACGGTTTTCATAGGTTTGGGGAGATGGTAGTATCGTCCAATCAAACTCCACCACGCTGCAACCGATGGGTTGGTTTCCGAGTGAGTAGAAAGGGAAGTGACAAAGTCAGAGATGATGGCTCTTTGGGTGGGTTTGAAGTTGCCATACCAAATAAGGTTTATGGAAAATTGGCCGCTAAGTAACGGTCCATTGTGGTATGTGAAGGACATCGGTTGAGTCGAGTCAGAGAGTTGTCTAGCCGCGAAGCTAGACTTGGTTAACACACAAAGAGTAAGAAGAAATAGAATTGAGCATTTTGAAGTGAAGTTAATTGCCATAATGAAACTTAAAACTAAATTAATTGGCAAAAATGAAAGATTTGGGATATAAATATACAATTAAGTGAAAGAATGTTTTGGGTTAGTTGAGTGAATATGATACTTGAAGGGAAGTTGATTGGGTTTATATAGGGTAAGAAATCTAAGAATCATGTAGAATTAGGATGGTGGGAAGAAAGTGTGCTAATAAAACATGAGTTGTATTTGTGCGGACTGTGTATGTGCGCGTTTTTATTACTCCGTATTCAGTTTGCTCGGCTTAGTTCCCTTTCGGTCTATTCTCTTGTGCACAAATTCTTATTTCAGACGGAGGTACATATTCTCTCACAAAATACCCATTAAGGGTGAGTGGAGATCACATGGGGGGAGCCCACTTTGTCCCCTCTACCCATTTCCTCTCACAAAATACCCGTTGTAATATCCGATCCGTCTTAAGCAAGACTTACTGTCTCTTGTGTGCGGTATCCGTCTTTCTTATCACAGATGTACCCGTCTTAACATCAAACACGTTTACCCCATATCAGTATGGGACAAATATTTTGTTCTTTCCTATAGTCTTGGCTTTTGTTTTATTCGTATTATTTGGCCTATCTTACGTTAAAATTGATATACTCGTCTTAAATGAGAATTTTGCTATTAAGATTCGGGTAGTATAAGTTTGTGTTTAAGTATTGTACTCTCTAATTGACAACCCATGAATGATTATTATGGTTTTAACTTAATGAAATTACTAATAAGCGAAATAAAATAAACGAAAACGGAGAGAGAGAAAAAAGTAGATAGAGAAAAAAAAAACCCAAAAATCCCCAAAATCTTATTACCCTAGTTGTGCGCCGCCGCCGCCGCCTCTTACCCTTCTCCTTCCCATAATCAGTCGACCTTCGCCGGAGATGTGGCTGTATTTAGGCCCATCTCCGGCGAACCATCACCTCATCCTTGATTGACCCTTTGTTATTTCTCAGTCCGATCTTCTCGTTTTCGCGTCCTACTACTCTTCTTTTCGGTTTCAAGGATCAACCTGGTTCTCTCTGTTCTTCCGTTCCCTTGGTTGGCCTCGTTCTTCAGCCGGGTTGGAGCCTTGCCGAGAAGGTGTACCCCTCTCCCTCGCCCCTTCCCCCACCTGTCTCGGTAAGGTTTCTTTGTCGTCTCGTGTCGTCGTCCCTCGAGTCTGTTGTTTTGTGTTGTCGTAGGTGTAGTCCTTCCTGGGTGGTTTTGCGTGTTCATGACTGGCTTTCCCCATCCCCTAGCCCCCCTCCCCGCCGTTTTGGTCATGCATGTCTCCTTGTGTCGGTCTTCATTTGCTTGTCTGGTGTCAGCCAGTTTTAGGTTCGTATCGGTCTTTTCGGGATTCGGTGTTGGCTTTTCATCTTTGTTCTTGGTTCGTCTTGGGTCGGATGTTGTTTTCTTTTGTAGCCAGGGGTCTTTGAGTTGCTGGTTTAGCGGTTTAGTGAAGGATGGCGATTGGTTTGGGCTTTGTCACATTGGGTTAATTTGTATGGTTGTGTGTTGATTGGGTCGAGTTGATTTGGGTTGGTTTTGTTGTGTAGGAGGTCTGGTTGCGGTGGTTCTCAATCAAAAATTAATGTTATTAAGTCTTAGTGTCTTTAATTTAATGCTTTTCCAAATAATCGTCTCTTTCGAGACTGTCTCCTTTAGGTTATCTAATGTCAAGTTTACTGCTTTTCGTTGGTATTCGTCAATAAAATTGACTATGTGTCTGGTTTACGCTAGTTATTCCCTGGACTCTTCTTTGAGTTTCTGGGTTGGGAGTTTGGCTAAGTGGAGGAGCTCTTTATCCCTTGTTTTCAGTTTATTTGACTTCTTGGGTTGCTGGTCTTTGGACTATGGAGATCGATCTACTAGGTGTAGGAGAACCTTCTCCACCGGAAGCAAGCTTGTTCGGCTCGCATTCCACCAATTATTTCTACGCTCTAGTGGCGTAAGTGCACCTGGTTCGTCTTGTTGGCCTATTGGAGTTGTTAGTACTGCTGACGACATGGATGATTTGGAGCTTCCTCATTCTACCTTGCGTGTCCAGCATGCTTTTGTTACCAGACGCTCCTTTAGTCATGTAGTAGTTTCACTAGTTATAAGATTTATGTTTATGTTGATTAATCTTCGATGTATTTATGGCTATATGGCTCTTGCGCTTGCGTCTAGAGCCATGAAACTGTAAAACGATATCCTTTACTTCTGTCAAAAAAAAAAAAAAAAAAAAAAAAACTTAATGAAATTAGTAGTGTCGTGCCTTTTGTTTTTTTTAGTGTTGTACGGCGGAAATGAGCAAATGAGGTTGATTGAAAACTCGGAATGAGATAGAGAAGGTACACAATTAGTCTTATAATATGGTTGCCAAAAAAAACTATTGACTGGTACACATCTTAAATTGAAAAGTTTAAACTATTAATTCAGACGGAGGAATCATTTGACTACTTTATAAATACTTTTATGATATAGTTTAGCTTCTGGTAAAATGTAAAAAGTCATGTCCTTGAATAAGTGTTAAATACGAATATATATGAGATGATTTGAAAAGTTGGAATGACATTGGTGCACGACGATTCTCTATGTTGCTCGGACTCAGTTGTTGGGGGTGGGTTTCAAACTTCAGCGTTGTGCTTGAATACATTATTAACAATTCGAAATTCCGATTGTGACATGAATGCTAAAGATGTTAAGACACGGATATGCAATGTATAATTTGAAAAGTAGCAATGGCATAGGTGCAAGTGTGCTACCTTGTTACTCTTCGATACAGCTGATTAACAGCTCCCTGGCTTAAATAAAACATAAATGTGGGTCATGTAAATTAAACTCTTGGGGTAGTTAGTTGCAGATTGCTTGCGAGTTTAGTCGATGAAAAATATTCAAATGTGGTGTGCTCTTACGGAAGGTAAGATAACGACTAAGGAGTGTATTATTGTGTATACGCTTATGTAGAGCATGCACACAGAAGTAGATAACTCTGCTTTTGGTACTGCCCCACTCTCACAATACTCCCACGTCCCAACTTGGCTGCCATTTTTTTGGAACATTAGTTTCTTTGCGCGACCGTTTTGGTGCTTTTTTGTAAAATGTGATCATTTTTTTTTTCAGTAGCGACCAGTTCTATGTAAATAGTACGGAGTAACTAATAAGAATAATGCCGTAGAGAGGGGCTGGGGTACATGGTTGGGGTAGCGAATATATGAAGTCCAAAGTTAATATAAAAATGTGATAAAAATGTAGTACTCGCAATCAATCATCAATTCAATCATCTTTACTTCATGTAATAGTGCAAAAAAAAAAGCCACACGAGTTCAGCAGGAGTAGAACTCAATGACCACTTGCATGTTAGTTGCCTTACAATCTTTCCTTACCACTGATACACATATTTCACATTGCTTTTTATGTGCTTAGTTTTACTTATTCCTTAAATGCGCTCAAATTAAGGGTAGCCAAACACCGTCTTCTTAAACGATTTCTTACGCTTGGGGTAGCGGTTGCTACCCTTTGCTACTCATTGGGTTCGACCCTGGCTGTAGATTATGGCTAAGTATCATATTTTTGTATTGTCTTCTTGTTATCTTTACTATATTTATTATACTCTTATGATCTTTGTATATCTTAGATTACAATTTTGTAAATCTCCATTAATTAGTTAGATAACTTAAGGTTAGTCTTATTGTCCTCTCCTGTAAGTACTTTTTGCCTTTGCTAATATATTCAAGACTTACCAAATAATCTCCTTTACATGGTATCAGCCTCTCGATCCCACCTCAATGTCGTCATCGACTATCCCTAACAAAGACGGTCCCACAAACCTATTCCTTGTCATCAACGTCCACTCGGTTGAAAAACTTGATAGCCCAAGAACTATCGACAATGGAGAACGCAAATGCAATCTCTCCTTGTTGTCTATGGCCTCTGATTTGGCTTCGTTCCCGGTTCCGTCAGTCTCCCTCCAAAACCACTCACCTTCGAGAAATATCAGGCTCTTACAAGCAACCTGGCTTACAACTATTGGTCCGGCAAGACAAATTGTTACACGGTGCTCTAGTTGGCACGCTGACGTCCCTTGTTGCTGCCCTCACCACACGAACCATCGTTGCTAAGGAACTCTGGGATATCCTTAATTGGCTAGACCTATGCCCTACCTTCCCGTGGCCACATCAAGCGATTAAAACTCAAACTTATGCACTTAACCTAAGGTTCCCTTTTGGTTTCCGACTTCCTCACTCAAATTAATGAAAACCACCACCGATGAATTAGCCTTCCCCAGTAATCCTCTAAGCATAGGGGACTCTAAGCGTCGAGGACATCACTTATCGCATCTTCGAAAATCTTGATGATCCTCACTATCAATCTGTCACCAACGTTGTCTACCCCTGCGACACCGCTATCGCATCCCCCGTTTATTCAATCAATAACTGGGTTGGGCCTATTGGATCATGGATGACTGGGTTTCGCTTAGGGATTGGGACATAGATTTGTGCCCCATAATAAAACGGAATTAATTTTTCACATACGAACTTTACTCTTTCACATACACTTTTTCATAAAATTTCCATATCATACCCTTTTGCTAAATACAGTCTTTTTTTTCTAAACATAATCAAATTGACTCTTATGTATACATCTTGCCTATAATTAAATCTAATAAAATTGAACAATGGATTATAATTCTCAAATTAGTGAAGTAAATTTAGCAATTATTAATACGTTTTTTTTTAATTATTAGGTTTATGTCAATTATTCTTAATTAGGGTTTATGGGTGTCATTGGATAGGACTGTGGTGCTCGGTGGCGTTCAGTGCGAATGGTGGTCGTAGTAGGGACAGGGTTGTCAGCATCGAGTTTCTGTGTGGGTTGAGGTTGTCGATTGGGACAGCCGGACATGGGTGCGCTGATGGACAGAAGTTGAAGATCTGGGGAAGGGAGGGTCGTGTATGGGTCGTTAGGTGTAGGTCGATGGAGAGGGACGGAGGTGGGGTGGTCATCGTTGGTCGGACATGGGGACGGTGGTGAACGAAGAAAGGAGTCCAGGTGAGTGAAGGGGGACTGCGGGACATGACGTTGGTAGGGTGGTCGGAGTAGGCGAGGGGAGGGAGGCCAAGGTTAGCCACTGGTGGTGTTAGACTGTTAGCCGGTGGTGGCCAGCACATGTGGTGAATGGAAATGGTGATGGAGATGAGGGAAGGGCGAAAATTATTTGGGTTAGGAAATGAGAAAATGACAAGGGTAATATTGTAAAATTCGTATGTGAAAGAGTAAAATTCGTATGTGGAAAAGCACGTCCCTAATAAAATTACCATATAAATATAGTCACTGCTTGTCACCTATTAACGTTGAGATTTTGAATATATTAAATAAAAAATGCTTATTCTTACTAATATCATGTTTAAACTAGATAATTATAAAAATTAAGAATAACTAAATTATGTATATTAAAACTAAAGAAAATATATATTTGTAAAAAATAGAGTCGACAAACAATGACACGACTTGAAAACCTGACACGAAGTTAGCAGGTAAATAAGTGGGTCTACACGAACACGGTGAAATTTAATCGGCTCAGATTTGAGTTGAGCTCTCAAAACATGAATCCGACACGGATGACCTATATATTAAATTAATCCTTATTTTTCTTGATTTTCCATCACATAAATGTAATTGGGCTTTCCCAATATTGTTTTAATAGATAGATCAACTAATCTTAGTTGAGTTGCTCGCAAGCTGTTTCATCTCATTATCACTCCTAAGACGTACTGTATATAGATAGATGTAAACATTGTTCTAATAGATAGATCAATTGATCTTATTAAAGACGGGCAGATATACCCGTCTTCCATGATACATTAGGTATAAGTACTAGAGTTGGCTGGCGGGCGCCCGGCACGAGTCCGGCCCGGCCCGGCACGAGTCCGGGGAAAGTGTGGGCCGGCCCGAGTACGGCACTGCGGACAGTTATGCGGGCCACTGCGCGGAAAAATGCAAATTTCCCGTGCCAAGGCACAACACGGCCCGAGCACGGGGTGACACGGTCCGAACCAGGCACGGTGGGCCTGACACGAGGTACTTATATTCAACAACATTCTGGTTAAAATCTTATTTTTATGTAACATTAGATATTTTTTTAAAGACTAATCATTGTTGATTTGTTTCATCGTTTTATAATAAAAGATTGAGGTACTTATTTTAACGATTGTCTCATCTAAATTTATAATAAGTACATTAATATTTAGTTGAATGCACATTATTAGTTATGTAACTAATAAATTATACTCCGTATATTAAAATCATTATTAATATTTATTATTCGTAATTATTTATTTAAAAAATCAACTTTTAAAAAAAAATACATGGGCCGGCCCGGGTCAGGCACGACCGAGCCCACGGGCCAGGCACGGCACGGGCCCGATTTTCCCGGGCCAATGGTCTGGCTGCGGCAGCGGGTAGAGGTGGTCGGGCCGGCACGGCACGGCCCAGTGGACCGACAAACCGTGCCTGGACCGGGCCAAAATTTGGGGCTAGCACGACGGGCTGGGGCGCGGGCCGGCACGACACGGCCCATGCCTACTCTAGGTCTAGCTATATTCACCAATCACCATTGATGACAGCTGTCTACGAAAAAGACTAGTATCAAATACTTCAGAATATAGATGCTACTTATATTGTTGACTTAGCTACACAATTTTATCAAGATTTTGAAAATAAAGATACTCCCTCTATTCCGATTAATTGTTATTATTTCATTTTGGCACAACGAACAAGGAAAGAGTGACATATGAACAATAATTTTAATGGATGATAAAATTATACATACAAATTCTTCTAAATATAAAAAGAACAACCATTGAATGAGACACCCTAACAAAAATAGCACAACCATTGACGTGGAAGGAGGGAGTACTTGCTTTTGATGAGTACTCCGCATATATGACTTTGTTTTCGAAGCTAGTGGCAGATTACGCTTAAAAGTCGACAAAAAATAATGACATATCCAATGAACTATGAACATGAGTCTTTGCCTAGACTTCCTTATCCTAAGCATAATAATGAACATTAGTATTTTAACTTTAATGCTATATAATGACATATCCAATGTACTTGAGTCCTTTAATGACAAATTAAATTAAATAAACCTAGACTTTCTTATCCTTAAGATGATTAAAGCTGAGGTAGTCCCCAGTATCCCATTAATTAGCACTTAATCTACACCCATAATTAGCCTCACAATTTGGTGAATAAGTAATTTCTTAGTCTCTCTATTAAATTATGATAGACATATGAATTGAGCCAATAATAATTTAAATGTGAAATGATATGTCGGGTTTATTACTTGCTTCTATAATTTCACAATTTTATTAAGTTAGAAAATTAAATCTATACATCAAACTAATGGCTGTGCTAATTAAACTGAATAGGCCGGAATTATGGATGATAAATTAGGTGTCTTTTTGGAGTTGAAAACTGTTATGCGGAAATTTAGATATCTCTTGTTGGGCATCTGTTGCGTCATTGTCTACAGGTTATTATAGTATGATATTGTCCGTTTTACCCAAACCCTGACGGATTTACTCTTGAACTTCTTCCCAAAATAACTCGTACTCTTATATTTAATGCACACTTATTAAGATTTTCTTCCACATTTACTATACCGAGTTGGGACATTAGGACAATTACATTTTTATGTTGACTATTTTAAGAACCAATTATAAACATTTATAAATTACAATATCACGTTCTAATTCTCTCAAGTCTCAAGTTAATATTTTCATTGACTTGATCAAATGTTGTAAATTAGTCGACATGTTGAGATAGTTGTGATGGAATCATGGAATCATGCATGTAACGTCTTTAGCCAATGGTATTTGAATTCTCATTTCCAAAGATTATACTGTTTTAGTGTTTTAATTTATACCATGTAATCAGTAAACACAATGTAGCAAATAGCAGCCTTAAGATGTACAACAACTCTCATTTTGTCCCGTCTTAAACTTTAGAAGCCTTAAGATGTAGAGGTAGGGTACATGAATGAAGAAGTTTATCCCTTTAAATGCAAATAAGTCGCAAATTGTTGACCAAGTTATATGAGTTTAGTTAAAATGTCGTAATCATTCATGCATGGCCAATAATTCTCAGCTTGATTGTCAAGCAAGGCTTAACTAGACAGTGATTGACCGACTCCTTGCACGTGCCCTCATATGTCGTCAAACTTCATATGCTATAAGCCTTGCTTAAAACGGATGACATTGTCCGTATTATAGTTAAAACGGGTCAAATACTAACACATAATGGTAATAAAAATAAAATGATAATTTGTAATTTGTCCCAAACATCTCTACTTCCGGCAGCTTTACAATTTCATGGCAATTCCCTTTTCAATTTAATAAAGTGTATGTCAAAGTGTCATATGTCGGAGTAGTTTTTTTAGAAATGACACATTTTGTTTAATTTTACAAATTTGTACAATATCTAGTTAATTTTGACTCTTTTAATTTGTAAATGTTGTAAGTTTAGTTTACCAAGATCTCTATTGTTGTGGAGCGAGTGTAGACCTTGTCGTCATGCATGGCCGCATCCTGCATGGGTTTCAACTTCTTTTTGTGGTGTAAACTTAAATGAAGTTATAGGGGCGATTTTGATGTTGTCGGAGTTCTAACTTTACTTGAACCCTAGATATGATCAAATGCGGGCTTAAGCCAGACTCGTGTTAAATATTTGTCCCACAAACAAGCGGGTTTACCAACTAATGTAGGTTTTAAGATTGCATAGCAAAGAACAAGTCGTAAGATGCTAAATAAATACAACCACAATGAGAATGAAAGGCTGGAATAAAACCAAGGGTAGGCCCCCATTTAGCCATTAAATCCACAGGAATAGAGGAAATGCCTTAATTCATTGAAATCATTAGCCGTATTTTGCCGTCCAAATTGGAATAAAGCGAATAGTAGTAAGTCTACCAAAGAGACCGGCTCCCACTCCACAAACACCACACAGCCTGGCTATCAACCCCACTTCTTTGCCTCTTCTTTAGCTTCCTTTTTTCTTCTAAATTGGTTACTTATTATTCTGTCATTCAAACTTATGTGCCTATTTCTTAGGGTAAAGTCTGGTTTAAGACGACTTAAATATGCTCACATGTAAGGGATAAATGAGACAAAAGTAAAATCTATACGGAAAAAGTAAAGTATTTGATCAATATGTTCAAGTAAAATACTACCTTCGTGCTAACTGCTACGGAGTAGTAAATAGATAAAAAAACTATAGATAACTATTGATTAAGACGGAGAGAGTAGTTTTTTAGCGGTTTTAATATTAAGACGTATATCACCCTCTTAATATCTTTGGACATAAACAAGCTAATTACATACAGTACGAAGTATTTCTTGGACAAAACCAACTATAAATATGTTGTAACGAATACTATCTACTCCCTATGTCCCGATCATTTGTTTAATATTTCCATTTTAGGGTGTCTCATTCATTTGTTTACCTTTCTATATTAGATTGGTTTTCTATAAGTAATTTGATCTCTCAATGTTAATATTGTCCACTTGTCATTCACTAAGTCGAACCACAAATGATCCCCTACTATTTCCTTAATCTTTGTGGCAAAACGAAAGGTAAACAAATGAACGGAAAAGAAGGAGTTTTTTTTACATAGTAACGAGTAAACCCGCAGCCGCTATCTTTGGTGTGATCTGGGTAAATCTTCGGGTATACGTAATAGCCTGCAAACCACGCATAACAAGTAAGTCACCATGGGAAGACATGCTCGAAGTCTAGAAGACATAGCCTCAGACCATAAATAATCCACAAAATTGCTCTTGGGGAGACATGAACCTGAGACCCTTACGAATTTCACACAAATTTTAACCACTACCATCTAATTTTCATGCATTTAGATAATTTATTTGTAGATAATTTTTTTTTTATAGGTCTTACAAGAATACAAGTTACAACTACGTACATTTTGAATAATTTCTCTAGCATGTCTAATATTTATCACCCTTATGCATTCATCATTTCATCATCTTATTCAGCGTCGTCGTCAAAGGTTATGTTCAGCCATGAGCAGAGAACCCGGACCCCCAATTTTGGTGATCACAAATTGTCCAAGCTTTATCGATAAAATTCACTCAAAACCTTGAACTATACTTTAGAAACAAGAATTTGTGTTTTTCTTGTAGTAACAAGACTTTCGATTTTCATTACTATATACTCCCTCAATCTCTAACGGTTTGTTTACAATTAATTAAAATATATTTTACAAATAATATCAAAAGTAAAGAAGTGATACTGGAGGGAATTCATTCATGTTCTAAATTAATAATTTCTTTAATCCACACTAAATTACTTATTCCTTTTTGTGATAGTAAAATTCTTTCACAAGTACTTCCTAATATTTTATAGTTTTTCTTAATTTTTGTTTAAAAGGATGAATGGATAGTTTGACGTGGATTAGAGCCTTGAAGGTGGTAAGAACTAAGAAGCATACTTCAACATTATTCAAACTTCAAAACTAAATTGTAGCAAATTAATAGGTATATTAAATCTACACTAAGTCTCGCTTGTGCGTGAGGGATATATTCGTCCCCTGTTTTTAAAGGGTCAAATATCTCATACTTGAATAAATAAGACAAACCAGAGATCACAAATAACTTATTTTTTCCTACCGAAGTGGATAATATTTGAGTTGTCACAACCTTATACGAATATACCCGTCACAAATAAGATTTTGTGCTAAATCTACTCGTACATCCTTGTACAACAAATCTAAAAATTCAAAAAAAAAAATCAAGTAGATAAAGCAACTAATGGTCTACAAATTCAACCCTCGTCATAATAATCCAAATATCATAATCCAAAGGTGTCAAAGTTGCAACTTTTTTAGTACTCCGTAGCTTTTTTTTGTCTTTATTATTATGATTTCCAGCATATCATTTATATTATATACTAATCAAAACCACTAATTAGCTGGAATTTTTGCCCATGTCATACCATACCTTCTCATATATAAATACTCTCCTCTCTTCCTTCTTCTCTTCACACAAATCACACACCAAAACATCATATCTAACCACTTCTAAATACATAATCAACAATCTCAAAAAAAAAAAAAAAGACAAATTAGAAAAAAACAACAGACATGATTAATTTTACGTACAAAATCTTATGTATAACCTTGTTTATACAATTAACAAGCTTAATATTACCTTGCTCAGCTACAGCACCGCGCAAGTTATTTCTTGTAAAACCGGAGCCTTTAATTCTCAAGTACCATAACGGCCCCCTCTTAAAAGGTAATCTTACCGTTAACCTTATATGGTACGGTAAATTCACCCCCGTCCAACGGTCCATAATCGTCGACTTCATCAAATCATTGAGTTCCAATTCCGTTACTTCTAAGCCGTCTGTTTCCTCATGGTGGCAAATAACAGGGAGGTACAGGGGAGGACCCTGTACTATAACGCTAGGGAAGCAAGTCTCGGACGAGAATTGCTTCCTTGGGAAAGATTTAACCCCTAATAAACTCGTCTTTTTGTCGTCTAGACTTCCCCATAAAAACGCGATAAACATTGTTTTAACTGCTGCGGATGTGACAACGGACGATTTTTGCATGAACACGTGCGGGTCACACGGGTTTGATTTGGCGGGTAAGCATAAGAAAATCCGTGTGCCATACGCGTGGGTTGGTAACCCGGAAAAACAATGTCCGGGTCAATGTGCTTGGCCGTTTCATCAACCTATGTATGGTCCACAGGGACCTCCACTTGTGGCCCCGAATCAAGATGTTGGAGTTGACGGTATGGTTATTAATTTGGCGACGGTGTTAGCTGCTGCAGTAACAAACCCGTTTGATAGCGGATACTTCCAAGGCCCTGCAGATGGGGCCTTGGAAGCAGTATCAGCTTGTACTGGGATATTTGGGTCGGGATCATTTCCGGGTTATCCTGGTAAGGTTTTGGTAGACCCGCATACAAAAGCGAGTTTTAATGCGTACGGAGTTCAAGGAAGGAAGTACCTACTTCCGGCTATGTGGGATCCTGATACTTCTTCATGTAAAACTCTGCTATGAAGCACTTTGTTGGGGACCTTGGGCATATGATGAATGCCTTGGAAGATTTTGTGTGCAAATTATTTGTATGAAAGTTCAATTTTAATATGATGCAAGTCACATTTGATTATTTCATTCTTTTTAAGATGGAAAATGTGTAATGTAAAATTCTAATCAATTATGTAAAATATATATACTTTCGTATTTCATCTATTTAGTCAATTGTATTTGTTGTGCGAAAGCTTTGATACACCATCGATGGGGAACATGAGTTTACAGCCAAGAGTGAGTTTTTATGTGTCAGAATGAGCTACAAAGACAATAATCCGTATAAATGTGATCACATAGGGGAGATGTGTAAATACGTGCCAGAACATTGTCAATCCTACCCGTCTCATTGTGAACTGAAACTAGTATCTGAATATCTGGCTATGTTCTGAACAAGACAGCTCTAATCGCCTGGTGACGTGATTAATAACATCACCCAAGTGATTTTTTCCGATGTTTTTAAGTCACGTCTACATCCATGCAGCTGTTTCAAAGCCAACGTGATCGAGTAATCGCTAGCAAAAAGAGGACAGTCAGTGCACTAATATACGAGTAGCATACTGTAACAACAAAACCACTCCACTACAATTCCAGAGAGAATAATCGAAAGAACAATTAGACCCGGCTCTTCAAGTGCTATATAGGAAGAGGTTATGTAATCGCTTTTGCAAAGCTGAAGACTACACAGTTGGGCCTATTTGCAATGTCGTAACAAAATGTTTCCCACCAACACTGTAACAAAGGAGTAAAAATTCGACGAAGTACACAGAGGCAAGAACTAAGAGGACCTGGG
Organism: Heliosperma pusillum; assembly: GCA_022085475.1. Classification (NCBI taxonomy): domain Eukaryota; kingdom Viridiplantae; phylum Streptophyta; class Magnoliopsida; order Caryophyllales; family Caryophyllaceae; genus Heliosperma; species Heliosperma pusillum. The sequence goes on from JAIUZE010005170.1 coordinate 14,991, forward strand.
CCACACGAAAGAAGCAGATCACCAAAGAAAACGTGAACCAAACAACCAATGAGGGTATGTTTCCAATTCCCAAATCTGCTCCGGGGTGAAATTGTATAAGGTAAGCATAAGGGAACCAGTGGCAAGATTGAATTATCCGCGAAGGAAATGCCCTATTTTCTAGGGTACCTCCATCAAGAACAGCGGAGCAACTAGAAAAGGGCATGTTCCCAAACCTGATCCAGGGTGAAATCGTAATAAGGTAGGCATAGCGGAAGCAGTGGCAATACTTCGGAAAGTAAATGCCCCATTTTCTAGGGTACCACCATTAAGGCAACCAGGGATTAACTCTTTGATATCCTGGACGGTTGCATTTCATGTTTTCGACTAATAAACTACTTTCCCATTTCAAGTACCCTAAAGTTTACTGTTGTAAAGTGACCATATCTGTGTTGAGAGTCTACTTTGTAGAGGCACTCTCGTTATCTGATCACTAACCAAATACAAGTAGTTGAGGGGTTGAAATATACAGACGCAAAATGTACAATCTTGCGCAAGTTCGTTTAGAGCCAATTTCAACCCCAACAAAGCTTGACCTTAAATCGACCCAATTGCACCTTAGCTCGTACCAGAATCATAGATAAATGTGGTGATACGCATGGCAAAGCAACGACACTCACTGCCCAAGTGACAAGTAAATGAAACTATTCATCAAATAGACACATTAAACTAACAGTATGCACCAATACAGAGCCTCAATTGAGCAAGATATTATTATCTATTAATACTCCGTATAATCAAGAACAAAAGACAATGTACCAGTAACTATAGAAATTAATTAAAACCAAAAGGATTGCACAAGATAGACGCTTAACGAAAAGTCAAAATACCAAGCTAGCTATATTATTCAAGATAATATGACAAATCTTGAACAAAACAGAATCTTGTGAAACAAACAAAACAACACCACAATTCACTTCTATAAATAGAGATAAGAAACGGATAATAACTGTCTACCTCGATGCCAGAAACATACGAATCATCTCAAATCAAAACTTGCAACTTGGCATTTTGCAACACAGAAACTTAAGCAGCTTCTGAAGTCCTCTTTGAGGCAGTTGAAACCTTAGACCTTCTCTTTGCCAAGCTCTCGCTACGCCTTTCCCTTTGTTCCTTCAACCTTGACGCAAGGAGCTTCTGATACTCGGCAGCGTCCGACTTGGCCTTAGTGATCCTCTTCTTCTTCAATGCAATTCTTCTGCGCTTCCTCTGGAGGGTCACTGGAGTTACCAACCTCTGTATCTTTGGCGCCTTGCTAATCTTTTTGCCTACAACAAACATTATAGCTCAAGATACTTTACCAATATACAGCCTATACTGACACAATAACTAGATGATTCAATATCATGGAATAGATTAAATACCATGCAGTAAAAAAGGGAAAAAAATGCACATGCAATGACTGGTAAGGGGTGAGAGCATACCAGCTTTGTTGGTGAATGTCCTACGGTAAGTGTTGACGTATTTGCGAACATCATCATCCTTGCTAAGGTTGAAAAGCTTGCGGATCTTAGACGCCCTCTTAGGTCCCCTCATTCTTGGTTTTTCAGAGTCGGTCAACCCAGGTAGATCATGCTCACCTTTCTTCACAATCACCAAGTTCAGAACAGACAAGTCTTGGCTAACAATGCACCCACGAACAGACTTCCTTCGACGCTCACCGTCACGTCTTCCATGACCACGGAAGCAGCTTGTCCCTGCAAATGAAATATTTCAAATTAAGAATTAAAAAGAATACACAATAGTGTAACCATAAAGTTTAAATCTAATAAGAGAAATAAATGAACCCAACCTCTGTGGAGCAAAAGACGGACTCTGCCAGGGGTCAAAACACCCTGCTTCATGGGAAAACCTTGTTTATCACATCCACCCTTGATCTTGAACACGTAGCCCTTGAATTCCTGTGATGGTACAAATGTTTAAATAAGATCAATCCTGCTGCGTATCTGGAATTCAATATTCAGCAAGTACATTAATTAGAGAGGTGATAATACCTCTCCAAGAGCATCGCCTAAAACCTCTTGAGAGATCCTCTTGTCATAGAAAGCTCGGCTGTTAAACAATCCAATCCAATGGTAAATAACAAGCTTTAAAATTAGATGCATCCCCAGAAATATTACCAAATTCCAGTAATAATTAAAGTACGACACAACCACATGAGTATTCTAGTTTGTGGGGATGAGATACATCACACATGAGAGGGAAAGAAACAAATTCGCAAGGGACTAAGTACAACATAAGGAAGTTAAAGTTGATGCTCATCAGTACATGTATGAGCCTATATTACACCTACACTTCACTTAACTGCCGTGTCGCGTGTCCGACACGACAACACTTTAATTTAGACCACAAAAAGGAAAATTCACCCAAAATAGCCGTGTCCAACCCAACACTGGTCAGAGAGTCTGAGAGTCTGAGAAACAAAGGTACGCGCTCCTGAGTACTTTAACCAACAAAAGCTTTAGCATAATGCAAGCACCGGTTATGTAGTGTCAACATAGGCAACACAAGGACTAATGAGAAAATACATTATAAGCTCGATGAGCTGAGCTACAAATATTCATTTCCATTACATATTACTAACCAAATAACCTATTTCATACCCAATTTAGACACCTAAACAATCTTTCTAATTCTCGGAAAATAATTTAATAGACAGGGCATTTTTTTTTACTGCAAATGTAAGAAACCAGTAGTATGATAGGTTGATTCGGAGGGATAGGGAGGGGGAAGGAAATGAACAGAAAAGATTTCCTTTTTGTTCGGATAGCAAAATGAACTAGATGGATTTGAAGGAGAGGGAAAAGGGACGCCTCCGACAAAATTGCTCCAATAAATGGAAACTATACCCCTCGAAAAAGGCGTAAATGTGACACACAACTTACATCCAACCGCGTAATCAGACATTATCACAAATTTACGCAAGCTAATTGCATTAAGGTATAATCCCAACAAACATTCACACAAGAACGATTAAACCTATCTCCAATTTCAAAGCATAGATAAAAATTCAAATATATTGAACAATTCAAACAAATTTAGGCAAGCTAGTATTATTCAACATAGATTGAAGCCAAAAAACAGGAACCACACTACATTTCACAAATTTTAAATGTACAAAAAAATGACAATTTATTAAAAAAAAAAGTAATAATCCTTATAAATTCAAACCATAAACTATCACAAAGGACAACATTTCATACAAAATTAAGAATGCCATAAAATTTGGATGATTAAAATAACAATGAAAGTGGGTTTTATAAATAAAAAAAACTCACAGTTTCTGATCATCGTCAATCTCAAGCTTCTTCTGACAACCTGTAGTAGGGTTTGCAATGTTAAACTGAAAATATTCAAAAACACAAAAATTTACAAATTAGTATAATTTTCAACAAAATAATAACAATCGAAGAAAAACCCATGAATAATATCAGATGTAGAATTTAAAAACTGAACCTTCATGATTAGAAATGGATATTAGAGAGGGGAGGGGGAAATGGAGAGAACTGCGCTCTTCTTGGTTTGATAATTTTGTTTAGGGTTTTTGACATTTACAAAAACACTTGAGAATTTATAGCTTCTGAGTTGTGAGTTTGTGATTATTGTTTTGGGCTTCTAATTCTTTCGGATGTATCCTATGTTTAGATGGACTTTTGGGGGCTTTTTTTAGTCATACGCTTGCCATGTCAAATGGATCTTTGTCATTTTTTTTGGGTACAAGTAGACCTGGCAAATGGGTCAAACGGGTCGGGTATGGGTCGGGTCAATATGGGTCGGGTCATCTCGGGTTTGCTCAAGCTTTCGGGTCGGGTCGGGTCGGGTTCGGGTTTGGGTCAGTTTCGGGTTTGGGTCACTTCGGGTCTGGGTCATTTCGGGTATGGGTCATTTTGGGTCGGGTTATTTTAGATACATATCCGATTTATTTAGGCCATTTTCAGGTCAAAATGATCAAGTTAGTTTTCGAGTCAAGCCCGTGTCGAGTCAAACTGGCACGGGCCGACTTGGACCAAGCCGAGCTTGAGCTGCACGTGGGCCGTCTCGTCTCATTGTCACCCTTAATCACAATAAATTGGGTCATTTAGGGTCATTGCAAATCGATCGTGTGTAGGTCGGTGGTTTCGGGTCGGGTTATTTTGGGTCGGGTCTCTTTCGGGTCAGTCAAGTTTCGGGTCGGGTCTGGGTCGGGTCGGGTCAATTCGGGTTTCGGGTCATCCTCGGGTCAGGCAATTCCGGGTCGCTTTCGGGTCTCGGGTCAGCCTTATCGGGTCGGGTTATTCGGGTCGGGTCAGTTTTGCCAGGTCTAGGTACAAGTGAGGGGCAAACTCCGAAAACTATCCAGCTATTATGCTTGGGTTGTAGCTAGACTTGGCAAATGGGTTATTTGGGTCGGGTTCGGGTCGAGTCACTTCGGGTTGGTTCATTATCGGGTCACTTTCGGGTCGGGTCATTTTTGGGTCGGGTCATTATGGGTTGTTTGGGTCATTTCGGGTCAGATTTTGCTTAAAATAAGTTAATTCGAGTCATTTTGGGTCGTTTGGGTCACTTCGGGTCACTTCAATTCGGGTCGGGTCACATCAGGTCTTTCGGGTCAAGTTCGGGTCACATTTTTCGGGTCACTTTCGGGTTTCGGGTCGGGTCAATTTTAACAGGTCTAGCTGTAGCAACCTTAAAAATATCCTCTCGAAGAATTTGACGGAGGCCAGAGGTAAGATTGCCTATATTTTTTCTCACTTTTACAAATTTTTCCCTAATTTTAACGAGTTGAGATTATTTGTCCCACTTATTATCATCATTTTACATGATAAAATTGACAACAATTTGTATAGATCTCGTGCGAATGCACGGTATTTTTGATTTTATCGTTTAAAGGATTTTAGTTAATCGGGGGTAATATTGCCTGAGACAGTTTTATCCTTAAAGACGGTTCCAATATGTATAAGGCAACTCACTTATTAGCATTAAATAAATAGTTATTTTAATAATGGTGCGTGTAAATGTATAATTTGTGTTAACAAAATATTGTATTTCAATTCATTGCAATTCGTCATATCCAAGTTTTATGTGTAAGACCTTACAAGTAAACAAATTTTATATATAAAACCTTAAAAAAACCAACTTATTATTTAATAGATCATAAACTTATTTTAATAGGTTCGCGATTTCATACTTTTATGTATAATACCTTAATACCATATAAAAAAATGGTCGAAAAATGCAAATTAAATACAGCAAATAGATTAGCCTTTTTCCACTTGAAAATATTTTGATTAAGAATTTTTGTGATAAAAAATATTATTGGAAATAAATGGTAATACTACTGAATATCACAGATTGCTGTATGAGACCACATTACACATAAGACTAGTCCAATAACAAAAGCCCAAATATACTACTTATTAAATTTATAATAAAAAATTATTTTATTTTGATAAACTAAAAGTCTATATGGATAAGTTGTAGTTTTAATTATGTTAATCTTCATAGTTAAATGTCGGTTTGTTATAAAAATTAAAATACAAATGTCGGTCAGTCATATGTTATAGGATAATCTTATATGAGAGTTGCTGACTAAAGATATATTGTATAAGAATATATTTCTAGAATGATTATGGCTAATTTTTACAAAATGCATTTATAAATTTATTACGGCTAATAAAGGCCCAAACCCAAGCTGTGAAATTTGAGTGGGAAAATTTTCATAATAACTTATTCTTTTAGTTACAGGGGAATGTGTCACAAGGAGAATATAATGGGATACAAAAATGGAACAAAAAATTCGCACTCAGTTAAAACTCTCTCATTTACCACGATTGAATCAAAATTAATACCAAAAAAGAAGGCATCTGAGAAGATGACGGAGTTTTGGCCAATTAGCTTATGCAATGTGGTCTATAAACTAATCTCTAAAGTTCTAACAAACCGGCTTAAAAGGTTCCTTGGTGGGGGTTGTTTCTCAAAATCAAAGCGCCTTTACGCCTGGGAGACTTATTACCGATAATATTCTTGTGGCCTTTGGTTTATTTCACTATATGGAGAGTATGAGAATTAATGGGGGCATATGGCCTTAAGGCTCGATATGGCAAAAGCCTATGACCGGGTGGAATGGTATTTTTTGGAAAGGGTGTTGCATCGTATGGTTTTCATGAGCGGTGGATTACCACTGTGATGAGGTGTGTTTTTTCGGTGCGATATTCTATATTAGTGATTGGCGTCCAATCCGAGTCTTTTGCTCCGTCTTCTTAAAGGTAAGTACTTCTCTAACACTTCTTTTTTAGAAGCTATATAATATTGGGAATAATCCTAGCTATACGTGGCAAAGCATATGGGAAGCGAGATGGGTGGTGGAACTGGGATTACGGAGAAGAGTTGATGACAGGCGGACCACGTATGTGTGGCGAGATCCATGGATTCACGGTTCTCAAATGAATCGGGCTATATGGCTTATGGGAGATTACAATATTGATATGAAGGTGGATGAACTCCTTGATGAGAGTCGACTTGATTGGGAAGTTGCGAAGGTTTGTGCCTCTTTCCTTCCGTTTGAGCAAGACCGTGTTCATAATATGCGGATTTGCGAGCTACAATTGAAGGATGAATGGTATTGGGATGCTGAGCGGGATGGGTTGTACTCGGTTTGGTCAGCTTATCGACACTTGACAAAAAACGCGGATGTGGCAGGCCCCTCGGATGGCACAAATGATAAGGCGTTCTGGAATAAGTTATGGAAAGTTCCCTTTCTTCCTCGTATCAAGGTATTTTTCTGGCAGTTTTGTAATGATGTTATCGCTATTAAAAATAATATCGCGGCCCGTATACCATCTTTTGGAGGTGGCTGCCCTCGATGTTTGGATTGCGTGGAGACTTGCCTTCATGTTATTCAGGGGTGCAGTTGGGTGGGAGGGGTTGGACTTGGAGGTTCCTTCGATGAATGGGTTTGCGTGGGTGGGAGAGTGGATGGAAGAGGCTCTCAGGGAGATGGGGGTTTGGGAGTGTGCGTTGCTGATGACGGGTTGCTGGGCTATTTGGGAGCGGAGGAACAAAGATATTTTCGAGGACGGAGAATGGAGGGCGGATCTAGTGGTTAGAAGAGTGAAATACTTACTATGGGAGATGGGGCGAGTAGGGGGGGTGATATGTCTAGTTTTTATATGATTTTACTCCCTAATTTAGCTCGATTTTACATGATTATTATACTTTGCTTAGTATATTTGTGAGCTAATTACGTGTTCGAGGTGCATTGCTCGTTTTTGATATGTTTTGTAGGAATCTAAGCATTTAGAGGCTTTTTCCTAACACAATTAGCAAGCACCAAAGTCCAACAAGCTAATGGAAACATGATGGACCATGGAAGGTTAGAATGGAGAATGACAAGCCAAACATGAAGATTTGTGAAATGGATTGAAATGCAAATGAGAAACCAAAAATGAAGCCCAAAGCAAGGAGCCCGCAACTCAACCATAGGATACCCGTAAAATTCGTCAATAAAATAAAAAGAAAAATTAAAAAAAAAAAGATTAATAATATTAGCAATAAAAGATTTTAATAGACTGAAATCAATGGAGATAAAATGGAAGATCTAGTAGCCATATAGTTATCGCTTCGATGAGAATCGGGTACGACTTTGGGGAAAGTAATTAATAGTAAAATCTTAATGCTGAACATTATAAATATATATCTATTAAATAAAATTCGTACATAATAAAATATGAGGTAGAACAAATAAAATATTGACGTTAGTAATTGGTAAAAACCGTCGAACAATTGTGTGCGTAATAGACCGTCGTGCCATTTAAAATTTCCGCCGCCCAAACCCATCTCCTATGCTTCACAAATATGAAATTTGAGACAAACCTAAGCATGCCTAGACCCCATATTAAGTGCCTAGTCAAAGCATACAAAATGGACCAATTTATGCAAAGATTCCCTTCCTCTTTGTCCCCCATTTGTGACACCACACACCTCCCCATTCACTCTCTTTTTCTCTTCTCAAAAACACACTTACCTAAATACTCAACCCTCATTATTTCCTCCACTCCATCAGATTTCAAAACACCATTTTACAAAAAAAAATAGAGAGAGGTTAGAGGGAGAAAGAGAGAAAAGAAGAGGAGGAAGAAGAAGGAGCATTGTAGGTGGAGGATCTTGCCTAGCTTATGTTCTTCACCATGTAAGGAACATCCAAAACCATTTTATTTATTTTTCAATATCTTCACAACACATACTCATATATTTCTTAAACTATAAACTTCAACAAACAAGTCTCCATTCATGCATGCATAGATCTAAGCAAGTAACAACCATTAAAGTGTCAAAATCCGGAGGTTGATTATGAACAGAAGATAAATCGGACTTAAACTTGTTATCTTAGTGTGAAACAAATATATGTACTACCTCTGCATGTCTATAAGTTGTATACAAAAAATTTTCAGAATATAATGTGTCGTTTGTAAATGAAAAATCATACACTAAAACGTGATTTTGGACAAACTGAATCTGCATGTCCCAATGTGTGAGTCTTTATAAGTAACTTAAAGGATTAATGAAGACAAGCCCTTTTACCAAAATAAACTTCAATTAATATATAGCATTTTAGGCTTTGGAATCAACTCATTTAATTCTGTTAAGACGGATTTATGCATTGTTACTTTTGTTGTCTCGAAATCCGACACATTCTGGAAATTCATGATTTTGGGTATCTTAAACTCAGTTTTAGACTTATACCTACAAGTATTTAAAGTTATTAGACTCATAAAGGAATCTACAAAAACTAACCACGCCTTAAAATATTATGTTTTCAATTTATTATGATTTTTACAAGTTCGTTCTATAATCTAGAAAAAACGAGATTAATGAGTTTAATAGTTTCACTAGTGAAAACTTGTCATCTTCATAAAAGGCTTTTGAAATTATACTTATTAACACTTTTAGCATCCCATCTTTTAATATGTTAAACTACTAGGAAAGTAGAGCACTTTAAACTTTCGAATCTTGGCATTTCGATTTGTTAAAAATATTTACCACCTAATAACATATTAAGACTCGTTTTTGGATGGATTTTGTTAAACTGTAAACTAGTACAACTTAGAGAACTTTTTAGGCCTTGACTCTCTCGATATTAAAGTTAGAGGACATCTCATGGAATCCAACCCCACTGACCACTTATCAAAATGATTAGTAACGAGAGAGATAAGACAGTTTAAAGTTTCTGTTTCCGACTGAAAAATCGTGAAGGGTAGTTAGGTTAATATAACTTGGTTAATCTTGTTGCATGCATGCTTATTTCTAAACCAAACAATAAAAGAATTAATAAATCATTCATAAACATTCTGGTCTTATGCTTAAATCATATGATAGACTATAGAGCGGGATGAGTTAGTTAAGGAACTTAACATAATAGAAACCGTATAATTCCAGTAATGTAAAACAAGAAAGTTAAGAACCGACTTGGATACATTAGTAATCAATATTTTATACATATTGTAGACTCGGAATTTGTAGAAGAGGCGTTGTAACCGCTCCCTAAGCAACCTTGTGAGGTAAGGGAAAACACTAATCCGTACACTATTCTCGAACTATTGAGTATTGTTCCGAATGTTGTAATATTTAATATGCTTGTAATGATTGTTGTTATTAGTTGGAATTATTGTGATGAAATGAATATTGCAAATGATTGATGTTATCCAATCTCTTGAAAATGGAATCGTGTTTGAAATGAAATGAAGGACTTATGATTTTAAGAGTTTTGAAAACCAAAACCGTTTGATCGTTTGTACAAGTTATGGAAATGTTTAATTTCAAGGAAATGGTTGATTGTTTAGAAAGGTTTTGATTTTGGTTCTGAAACGGTTTTGGTAGAGGGGTAGGTTGTCCCAAATAAGGGACCTCCTATACAGAGCTTTTGGTAGGGGTTATCTGATTGAGACCCCGTCCTCTTATCTTCCTCCTTGGGGTTGGCCCTTGGAGGGGTGTGCACACTCGAGATGTTTGGACAGTTTAGTACATGGTTTGGTGAACCCCGTCTTATCCGGACTAGGGCGAGGGGATCCTCTCCATACGGCCTCTATCCAAGTATACCGATGATGGAAACTTATCGAAAGAAATGTTTTCTTTCAAATGAAAATGTATTGGAAGGAATGTGGTTTTGAAAATGTTGAAACTTATGGAAAGAAATGTTTTCTTTCAAATGGAAAAGGTATTGGAATGAATGTGATTCGAAAAGTTTGGAAACACTCATGATTTCTTCTTGACTATATGAAATACCACATGTTGTTATTGAAAATTCTTATATCTCATACATTGTTTTGAAAATGTAATTCAATTTAGTATTCTACAACTTACCAATTCTTCTTTTCGGATTGTTTACCTTACTCAACATTATTAATGACCCTTCTTTTGTTTTCTCCTTGATTGGACCTGCGATGACCACAAACTGTGTGAGCAGATCGTATGATAGTTACTTGTGGAAAGTAGAGTCGAGAACTCTTGGGGAGAGCGCACTATCATGGAATATTTGAAGTTTTAACTTTAAAAACATTTGATGGTTTTTGAGACTTATAACTCTGATTTGCTTCCGCTAAATTTGGAATGTTGTAATCGGATTTTATCACCTTGGTTTTTATTCATATGAAATTTTATCCTTTTTGCTTTAAATCATGATTCTATTACCACATTTGATTACATTGTGGCACACCCATTATCCTATTTTAAATGAAATTAGAATTTTTAAAATAAGAGGATATTGGGGGTGTTACATCTTTCCTTACATATTCCTTAGTTTAAGCACAAGTTTATCTTAGTTTCATATTTAGTTAAACATTTAGTTATTACTTTGTTCAAACACTTGGTTACATTTCAAAGTTGTAATTCAACCTTTCCATTCAAGCATTTGGGTTATTTGTTCTTCATTACCGAGTTATATTTCTCTATTGCGGTAATCCTAATTCTAGTTTTATGTTAGTACTCACTTCCGTCATTTACCTTACAAATCATTTAGTTAATCGTAACATTAGTTAATCATAGTTTCATTGTTATCCACATTAGAATTTTTAGTTTTCATTCACTTAGTGTAGCACATTTTATTAACAAGTTGTTTTTTCTTTATAACTTCATAATCACCATGCTTATTATATCAAATACTATTAGTTTAATTATCAACATGAGTGAGTAGTTTCATTTGTCTAGGGATTAAGGAAGCCATGCATAATTAGTAAGTTGTAAATGTTAAAATAAGGATGAACTAATATTGATAAATTGTTTCTATCACATGCTTCTATTGTTTTGTTAATCTTTGTTATTTGTCCAATCGCATTGATTAAATTTGTTAATTCATTTTATAAGTCGAGAGGCACGTAATCGGATTAGACTAAGCATTTATAGTAGGACGACTCTAGTTATAACGAGAGTTCTCTAAGACTCGACCTAAGGTTGGCACTAATATCGAGATATGGGTGTCTATAGCCTAAACAATTAACAATATTAAGAATTCCTATGTTTAATATGATCATTTACGTATTTGCATGAGTGACCCGACTCCCCTAGACTCTTTTAATATTATTTGATTTGCATCATTGTTAGCTAAAAATCAAAACTAAACCAACTGTTAAACCGACTTTGATAGTAGTCCATTTATAGCATTTCATAGCGAAATTCTCGTCTCCTTGTGTTCGACCCCTCTACATTTATTTGTGTCTAGGGAGTTTATATTTGCATAGGTTTGCGATATATCCTATCAAATTTTGGCGCCGTTGCCGGGGAAACGGTTTTATTTCGTTATTGATTTGTAGACTTCTATCATTTTTCTCTTGTCTTTGGGAACACTTGTTCCTTGAGACCGTACTTACAATTTCCTTGAATATTGTTGCCTTATGCCTAGATCTTCTCGTGAGGAAGAATTACTTTCACCGGATTCCGAGCCCGAGAAAACCTTTCGTAGAAGACGACGCTTTTGGAAAGAAGTAAAAGACGCCTCTTCTCCCGTTGATAAGTGAATATTTGTATGGTTTTAACCCCCAATTTAGCTTGGTTTTGTATGTCATTTGTGCTTTGTTAAGCCACTTTATGAGCTAATATCGTCTTCTAGGCGAATTCCTGTGTTCTAACATGTTTTGTAGGGAAAGTGACGTTTCTACTCCCTTTTTCTATATTCCCGAGCATTTGCCTAGAACCCGACGATTTGAAGAAGCAAGCTTGACCAAGTGAAAGGCATGTCAAGAAGGTTCACTAATTCGAAAGAGAGAAGAAGCAAAGACAGTTTCGTAGTTGTCGGAAGATCAATCAATTAGGCGGAAGCAATCATCGCTTTACATCAAACCCTATCAACAAACCCGACTCAAGAGGTCAAGGGGGATGATGGGAGTCAAGTCAAAGCAAAGGAAGATGAAACGTTAGTCAACCGCTTCTAGATGACAACTTACCCGATTGGGTAAGTGTGTACCCGATCGGGTAAGTGTGCTGCTTCGACTTCCTATTTTTGTCCTATATGTTCAATGCTCGACCCCTTCCCCACGAAACCCTAATGCTATATAAAGAGAGCTCCAGTCCCTCTTCTCAACACACCTTACACCTCTTCATACTTCACTTCTCTTCTTACATTTCTCCTTAGATTAGGAGGAGGGGGAACTAGCCTCCCTTCTCGCATTTTCTTCTTCTTTAGTCTTTAGTTCTTAGTTTATTTTTGTCCTTTCCATATCAAAACATTAGCTTAGATCAATAAGAATTTCATCCTTGTAATGTGACAACCCTCGCGAATGCGGAAATAAAACATACAAGCATGTGATTTAATTAGCGGAAATACGGTGTTTTTAAAACTTTTTACATGCAAATAGAAATACGAGGAATGTCAGTAATTACAAACCAAATATAAAATACTACAAGAGACGTAGTCTCTCAAAATATTAACCAACAACAAAGTTATTAGCAACTAGCTAATCAACGTCTAGAGGCGTTTCATCCAGGGACAACGCCCGCTAGCTCACACCCGAACCCAAAATACCACAAGCAAAAAGCCATCCAATCAAGCAACCTGTTCATCCATGAAAAACATGAACGCCACAGTCAGTGGGGAGTAACTTCGGGTTCTCCCAGCCATATCACATTAAACGTACATAAAAGGAAATAAAAAAGTAGAAGCATGCATATATAGATATACATGTGAAATACGATAAGGATAGATAGGCAATTCAATATATAAAGATAAGAGCATATGGAATACAAGTCCGAATCCATCATATTATACAAAGACTCGGGGAAGACACTCTTAGGCAACCATATACACTCACTAGGGCTTGCATCTCACCGTTAGCGGTATAAGTTTGATAAGATTGAAACTCGACAAACAAACCATGCCAAGTCATCCAACGATAACGAATAAACCAATCATATGATCATCCATCCAAACATACAA